>PVKE010023230.1:0-24831 GCA_004027555.1 Craseonycteris thonglongyai
TATAAATATCCTTACCTCTCGTCTGTCCTTTCATTGGTAATATTTGCAACAGCTCCTCTTTTACTGTGAAGTTACTAAATACCATTCTCACCATAACTGCCAACTGTGCGGTGTCTGATATATCTGTTGACTCGTCAAATTGCAGAGAGAAGCAGTCACATATTTCCAAGTCAGTCTTTAACTGAGTTTGCAAGTCTTTAGAAATTGCGTGTATTCTTCTTGTGACTGTGTTATTTGACAACTGTAGGTTTTGTATCACCAACATAATCTCAGGCTTGTTAGAATATTCCTCAAACAAACAATCGGCAGCAGTCAGAAATGCTTCTTTGAACAATTCACCATCCTGGAAAGGTTTTTTCTTCTTTGCGAGCATGTGAGAAATTTTGAAAGAAGCAATGGTTGCCTTTTTAGATTTTCCCACATGTCTAGTGAAAACAGTCTGTTGAGTAGTTAAACCTAATTTTAGTTGATTTAGTTTTTTCTTTCTTACTTCAGATTTAAGTGGATAATTCGTATCAAAAGTGGTATGACTTGTCTGAAAGTGACGTTCAACATTATGTTTTTTCGGCACTGCAATACTACTTCCACACAACAGGCAAACGCATTTACCTTTTAAATTAATGAAACAATATGATTCCTCCCAGTCTGTGTTAAAATTATAGGTTCGTGTTCCCTTATTTGGTCCACTCATTTTAGGACTAAAAAAATAAAAATAAAAATAGTTATAGAACTACAATATTATATCAAATTGCCACCATAATAATAGATTACCTACCTCGCTTTTAGTTCATTTAAAATTGAATATATCAAAACACTGTGATCCTAGCTAACTGTCATGACCCAATCAGTCCAGCAACTGCAATCAAAATGGCAACTTGGCGTCTCCCGGTTGGGTGGAGGAGAGTTTAAAGAGTGCAGCGGCTACACAAGACGCGACGTGTACAAAGGCGAAAGCTAGGGACAATCTTATACATACGATATCGCAAACATACCAACGAATATAATAAACCTGTGTAGATATTCAAACAATATTTTAAAATTCTAACAAATGTATAAAAATAAATTATAGTTTTACTTAGTGTTTATGAAAAACTTCTGATGCAGTCAAATAATGGCGGGCGCACACAAATCGGGCCGCGGGCGCCATGGCGCCTGCGGGCATGGGGTTGGGAATCCCTGCTATACGGTATATAAAATGATTTAATCTATTTGTAGTAGGATGAATATTGGCAGCCCAAATCTGTTTAGGTACTTATCCTTGGAAACTTTGAATATGTTACTTTACATGGTTAGAAGGACTTTGAAGAGGTAATTAAGTTAACGTTTTTGAGATGGGGAGGTTGTCGTGGATTATTTCAGATGGGCCCAGTGTAATCACAAGGCAGAAAGCTCACAGGACTAGAGAAAGGACATGAGGAATGATACAGAGATTAGAGAGGTGAGAGATATGATGCTACTGACTTTAAAGATAGAGGGAGAGGCCAGGAGCCAAGGAATGCAGCTCTAGAATCTGTAAAAGGCAAGGGAATGGATTATTCTCTCAAGTCTCCAGAAGGAATGCAGACCTGCTCACACCTTGATTTTAGGCCAATGAAACTGACTACAGACCTCTGATGTCCAGAACTATCAGAAAATTAATTCATGCCGTTTTAAGTCAGTTTAGTTGTGGTAATATGTTACAACTGCAATAGGAAATGCATAGACAATTTTATAGATGAGAGATAACAGCCCCAGGGAGAATAAGTAGCTTTCCCAGTCACTTTGGTGCTTAATGCCAGAGTTGAGTTCTGAAACAAGCAGTAATATCATTGCTTGTTTGAGCCTCCAGAACCATTCTGTAAAGTTAGAGCTTCCTTGTAAATAATTACTAACATCATTTCATGAGCATCAGCTGCTGTCCCGAGACCTCTGGATTGAATTTGAACTCTGCTATCCTGCTCTTGATTTGCAACACATAATAGAACCCTTCCCCATAGGACTGATGCAGAGGAGCCCTTGATTTGCAGTCCCCTTCTGACAGCCTAGATGTCGCTGACAGTTTTCTGCAGTAACCACCTGCATGCAGAACCAGCGCAGCCCAGGAAGACTGAAGCAGTTCATTGAGCAACAAGTGTTAAGTCCCTGCAATCAGTTTCTGTGTATTTTGCCTGGACCTAAAGGAAAAATGCTCTGTCTCTGTGTCTCCTCTGTCACTTTTCCTTGCACCAGGATCTACCTGAACTTTCATACCCCACCTCGGGCAGTTAGCAAAGGGTCATCCTGTGAAGACATTAGCCGGTAGGTAACTTAAGTATTTGCCAGGTGAGAGATTCAAGTGTCAGCTCTTCTGAGAATGCCAGCACTGTAATAGGATTCTCTCCAAGAGAAAGGGCATATTTGTTTCACATGACCCTGAGCTCTAGCTTCCTGTTACTTTCAGCAAATAATATTGGGCCTTACAAAACTAATAAGGTCTGCCTGCTTGCTAGTGAGAAAGTGAAGATGCTTCATGTAAATGCATGTAGTTGCATGCAAAATGTGTCATTGATAACATGCATAACCACAGGAAAATTATCAAAATTAAGAAATATAACATGGATAGCATATTGTTACCTAATCCATATAGTTCATATTCACGGTTTACCAATTATCCTAATAATGCTCTTTTTGTATTTGTTGTTGTTGTTGTTTATTTGTTTGTTTGCTCTACTCCAGGGCCCAATCTAAGATCAGGCATGGAATCCAGTTACCATTTATTTCTGGTCTTCTTTAATCTGGACCAGTTCTTCAGTTTCTATTTTCTTCCATGACAGTGACATATTTGAAAAATATAAACTGGTTCTTTTGTAGGATGCCCCTCATTTGGGATATGTATAGTTATTGATGACTAGATTCAGCTTATGCACTTTGGACAGGAATATGCTAGAAGTGATGTGTATCCTCAGGGCATCATATAAGGAGGCACATGATGTTGGTTTGTCACATTACTGGTGACAGCCTTGCACTTAGGAATATGTATAGAAGTGTTTAAGAGTAAATAAAAACAACTTCTCAAATGATTCAAAAATAATATGGAGAGAGAATGATAATATAACTGAGATGTCCATAGTTGATAAATCCGAGTAAATAGCACACTAGATTTCTCTGTACTATCCTGGTAATGCTTCTGCAAGCTTGAAATTCTTTTTTTATATATAGGGGTTTTTAAAATCTGACCTATCAGGAGCTGTCTCCAGTGTGTACAGATTGCTCTAGGAGTTGGGGGCAAAATTAGGTGTGGGGAAATGCTACTCTTTTGTTAGAAAAGATATTCTGATGTGATTTTTTTGCTTATTTAAAGTCACTGCCTGACCTAGAGGTTGAGTCAGAGAACAGCTAAACTGCTCAGTATAATAATTTAAAATGAAATGATGATATCCTTGGGTAGAGAAACTTTTAGTGTTAACTGGCTTAAAGCTTACACTGGAGATTGTGGAAGAGAATGTCTTGGTGGATAGAAGCAGTTCTCACAGAGATGAAGAACAGGCCCCAGAATAGAACAGAATGTCTGGCTCAAGAAAGAACATGGCCAATAAGGAACTTTACTGTTCATGGTGATGATCTTAGAGGACAGAAATACACAATAATTATTGCTGGTTTTCCCTTTACCTACACTGTAATTCCTCTGCGTTGTTTATGTGTCTTCACAAAACTCATTAACCAGCACAACAGAGCATCAGCTTAGAATTAATGGTCACCTTGGAGATAAGGCAGAAGCTGGATATGGGATGAAATAGACTAGAAGGGGCTGAAGCAACAAGGGCAGATAATGATGAGGTGATTAGAGGTGACCCAGAGGAATAGCAGGTTGAGTGCTCACTTTGCAGCCCCAGGGACTGAGGATCGAGTCCCAGCCCCAGCCCTGCAGACCCATATGCTGAACTGGGGTGTGCTTCTCATGCAGGAGACCTCCCGTTCAGTTCTCCCCCCACCAGTTCGGCCCCTGGCTTCAGGGGGCGTGTCTCCTATGCAGGAGGCCCCCAGCCTAGTTCCTGCCCTGCACAGCCCCTGACCACCTATGTGGAACGAAACCATGTCGAAAACTGATGACATACAACTATGGAGACTGCTCTGGGCCCTCCCCCTTCTCTGTCTCTCTGTCTGTGTCAAAAACAATAAAATAAATCTTTAAATTAAAAAAGTATGTTTCAATGGTTTATTCAAGTCCAAAGAAGAGGGTTGGTGTGCCTACCTTTTATTGCAACAGTCATTATATGAATAATGATTTAACAAGGTAAAGTCACCAACTGCAGATGAGGTAGATTAAGAATGAGAATTTTTCTATGTGTGTACTTCTAGACTTTGCTAATTTAGGAACAATGTGCAAAAAACTGAAAACAGATAATATTTATCTTAACGTAGTAAGGTTATTAATTTTTGGTCAGTTATGAGATTTACTGAATTGCTTTCTTGTAACTGAGAGCTCAGTAATTAAGAAACTCTAAGAAACTCAACCAATAAGAGTTCAAATGAATCATAAGGTTTTAGTTCCTCACCGATGTGAGAAAACATCTGCACACACTGAACTTGAAACTACAGGCTAAATTATGAATATTGTTGTCAGTTCAAGGAAGTAAAGATATTCAGAGGCAAACCAGCCTTTTATATAGTTCAGAGACAGCATTCATTCCCCTTCCTAAACTTCCCTGGGATTAATGGATTAACAATTTTAAACAAAGGCAAACATTTTGGTGAAAATGAAGCCACAATTAAAAAAACAAAGTTTTGATGTCTATGAATGACATTTAAATTTCTTATTTGCCTTTGTAATTTAAATATCTATCTATCTATCTATCTATTTATCTAATTGAATAAGTATCCATTCTGCCAGTGTGATTCAGTTTTTAAAATACTGATTGTGCTTACAAATGAAAGATGCTCATCAAAACTGGCACTGTCCATCAAAATATGGCCCACATATGACTATAAATGCCAACACTCATAAAATATCTAGCAATATGGCCCCATGATGAGCAATATTTGGGTGTCAGGTGGCTGTATAATTGTTGTCATTAATAAAATTGCTGAAATCAAAGGAGAACCGTGAATTATGTAAGCTTGGAATCAAAATGATGTACTCTCTGGCTATGTCTATTCCACATTTCCCTCAGGATATTTTTGCCTGCTAAATACCAGCACAGCAGGCATTATTTTCAACTACTCCAAAGATTTTCTCAATTTTGTTCTCCTCTGCTGCCTCCCAATATAGAGAATAATAATAATAAAAAAAATACTATAGTAACTCTCTCATTCCCAACTTTCCAAACTTCTTTGCAACTACCCTTAAAATATCTTCCAGGTGGAAAGGAGATAAAGCATTACTGGGAATGCCTTTTATTTTATTAAAATAATAATAATGAAGTCAATAATAATGTCAGCAAAAATTGTGATGTTAGGGACTGAATTTTATCCCTTCAAAATTCATACATTGAAGCTCAAAACCCCATTGTGACTTATT
This sequence comes from Craseonycteris thonglongyai, assembly GCA_004027555.1. NCBI lineage: Eukaryota > Metazoa > Chordata > Mammalia > Chiroptera > Craseonycteridae > Craseonycteris > Craseonycteris thonglongyai. Next base: position 5,477 of record PVKE010023230.1, read on the forward strand.
TGGTGATAGGAACTTTAAGGAGGTAAGGTTAAGTGAGGTCATAAAGTTGGGGACATAATCTGATAGTACTGTTGTCCTTATAAGAAGAAAAGGGGACGCCAAAGAGCTCTCTCTTTCTCTGCATGTGCAGAGAGAAGAGGCCGTGTGTGGACACACTGAGAAAGCAGCTATCAATAAGCCAAGAAGACAGGCTTCACCAGAAATCAACCCTGACTGCACCTTGACATTAGACTTCTAGCCTCCAAAACTGTGAAGAAGTAAATTTCAGTTACATAAGCCACCCATTCTGTAGTTAGTATATTGTTATGAAAGCCTGAGAAGATTAACACAGGCAACATAATGAAATCCGAGGCCTTTTCATGCAAGAATCAGTGAAAAACCTGGGAAAACTTTCACGGTAAACCTTACCAGAACTCTGGAAGATAAAAAAAGTCTTACAGCAAACAAGCCAATGTTTAACTAAGAGAAAGGCCACTAAAACACAGTAGAAGAGCTTTGCAGCAATTTATCTTACCCTTGTCCCATCCCCTGCCCCAGTGCGGCAGTAGTGATCTTGAAGATTGCAGCCTGCATTCCCATGGTAGGTACCTGGTTGTAAAGGGACCAGAGCCACCTTAATTCCAAAGGAATAGTGTCTGTCTATTTTAACCTGTCTGGCAATTCCTGGAAGGACTGCCCAAGGGCTTGACTTTGTTTCCTCTAAATTAGAGTTCTCTCACAATGGTGAAGTGACTATGCAAAGGTCCTTCCTCAAAAACATTGAAAGGAAAACCACTGCCATTTGGGGTAAACAATAAGAACTAGGGTAAACGACAGATGCATTGGCAGCCTGGCAGGAAAAGCTGGGGTATGAGATTTGGGGGCAGTAAAAGTTTTGACAAGTTGCCCTGTAAACAGTGGAAACTAAACCAGACACTTGTCCAGGGTAAGATGCATGCTCAGAAAAGACCTAAGAAAACATAAGCTTCCACATCTCATTAGGCTCCAAGCAAGTAGGAAGTGAAGGTTAAGGAAGAAATGTAAATAGCCTGGCTAAAGGCCAAAGGCTTGTTCCAACACAAAGCCAATCTTCAAGGACTTGAACAGTTTCTTTTTTTCTTTTCTTTTCTATTCTTTTCCTTTTTCCTTTCCTTTCCTTCCCTTTCCATTTTGTTCCTTTCCTCTTATTTTCTCCTTCCTTCCTTCCTTCTTTCCTTTTTAAATTTGGCTCCAGGTGTTTTAGGAAATCTCTGTCAAATGACTATCTGACCATTGAGCTGAAGGAACGAAAGCCTCATATACCACCCATGGTGAAGAATACAATCTTTACAAAAGTCATTTAGAAAAGACACTAAATAAACAACCAACTACACCCAAGAGCAAGCAGCAACTAACCCATGGAGGGGAGAGGAGCTAAGTTACCACATGATAATGTTCAAAATGTCCAGTTTTCAACAAACAATTATAGGACATGAAAAACAAGGAAGTATATCCCAGATGTATGGATAAAGAAATTGTGATGCACATATACACCATTCACCGTTTAATAACACAGGGGTTGGGGCGCCAACTCCCCATGCAGTTGAAAATCTGTGTATAATTTTTGATTCCCCAAAAACTTTACTACTAATAGCATACTGCTGACTGGAAACCTTACTGATAACATAAACAGTCAGTTAACTGGTATTTTGTGTTATATGTTATCACATTGTATCCTCACAATAAAGTAAGCTAGAGAAAAGAAAATGTTATTAAAAAAAGTACAAGGAAGAGAAATTATGTGTACAGTACTACATTGTGTTGATCAATATGTAAATTTACATTATCTGTTTTATGCTAAGTGGTTTGTCTTTGAGTTTTTTTCAAACTGTTCATTGAAAGAAGTCTGCATATAAGTGGAACTGCACAGTTCAAATTCATGTTGTTCAAGGGTCGACATATAGGGTGGTGGAATGGGAAGATATTAGTCAAAATACAAACTTCCAGTCATAAGAAGTAGTTGTGGAGATCTAATATGCAGAGTGGTGACTATAGTTAACAATACTGTATGAGTATTTTGTTCTTGAAAGTTGCTAAGAGAGTATATCTTAACAGTTCTCACCACAAAAATAAATGTCAATTATGTGAAGTGATGGAGGTACATTAACTAACCATAATGTGGGAATCATTTAACAATGCATACATGTATCAAGTCATCACATATATAAATTACATCTCAATAAAGCTGGGATTGACAAGATAAGGTAATACTGGAGGTAGGATGGGCCCTTAATTCAATACAACTGGTGTCCATATAAGAAAAGAATGTGAAGATATGAGGGGAGAAGATCATGTGATGAGAGAGGGAGAGATCAAAGTGCTACAATTGTAAGCCAAGAAACACCAAAAATTGTTGGCAATGACCAGGAGTTAGGTAGAGGCAAGGAAGGATTTTTTTCTTTAAGTTTCAGAGGGCGCTGACAACTTGATTTAGAAATTCTGATATTAAAGATTTATTTTTATTGATTTTGACAGAGAGAGAGAGAGAGAGAGAGATACAGAAACAGAGACAGAGAAGGGGGAGGGCCCAGAACAGTCTCCATAGTTGCACATCATTGGTTTTTCCACATAGTTCATTCTACAGGTGGGCGCGGGGCTGCACAGGGCAGGAACTGGGCCAGGGTCTAACCCCAGTAAGAACTGAACTGGGGACACTCCCCAGTTCAGCACATGGGTCCACACAGGCCGGGGCCGGGATTCGATCCACGATCCCCAGGGTTGCAAAATGAGCACTTAACCCACTGAGCCATTCCAGCTTCCCCTGATTTAGGAATTCTAGCCTCCAGAGCCACAAGACAATAAATTTTTTATTTTTTGAGCCACTCATTTGTGGTACTTTGTTATGGCAATCCTAGGAAACTAAAACATGCCCTTTGGAGAGAAAACAACACGTTCAAAGACCTGGCGGCAAGAAAGAGAATGGCTGAGTCAGAGATCTGAAAATAGTTTGGTATACTGGAAATTTAGAGAGAGAGAAGTGCAATGTCAATCAATGAGGCTGGCTAGATGAACAGTCAGGGACAAGATTATTCAGGGGTCTTTAATTAATCATAAAGATAAAGAAAAATTCATTGACCCATTTAATTAAGAAGGGGAATAAAAGATGCTGGGATAGCTCCACAGTTTGAGCACTTGCCTTGCAACCATGAGGTCCAGGGATTGAATCCTGGCCCCAGCCATGCAAATGCATACACTGAACTGTGGTACAACTGGCAACCACCAGGATGGCGGCAAAATTTCTTGCCTCCCATGTGGGACACCCCCCCCCGGTTTGGTTTCCACCCTGTGCGGCCCCACATCCACCTGTGTATAATGAGACCATGTCATGACTAATGATGCATAACTGTAGAGACTGCTGTGGGCCCTCCCCTTACTCCTCCTCTCCCTCTCTCATCTCTCAAAACAGTAAAATAAATATTTTAAATATAATAAAAATAATTAAGAAAGGGAAATGAGATGAGCAGATTTGTGTCTTAGAAGAGCACTATGACTTCAGTAGGAAATAGATTGGAAGGGAACCCTGTAGGCAGGAGTGAAAGTTACAAGACTACAGAATTTGTCTAGGTGAGTATAGAAATTGGCTATTACTGTGAGAGCATTCCCAAACCCAGTGACTTCAAACAACATCCAGTATTATTTCTTGTGAGTGTGGGAATCAGTTGATAGGTGACTAATCTAGGCTGGGCTGATCTAGACTGAGTTTGACTGGCCATGACTCCACACTATGTTTTATATCCTCTTCCTGGGACTAGCAGGCAACTTTGGGCATGTCCTTCTCATAGAGAAACAGCTAAATGAACAAGTGCTTTTCCAAGCCTCTGTTGACATCATGTCTGCATATATTCTGTTGGACAAAACACACCACGTGGCTGAGCTCAATTTCAAAGGGTAGAAAAATGCACTTGGTCCCCTGATGAGAGCAGCTACAAAATTCCATAACAAAGGTTGTGCATCATGGCAGGGGTGGAGAATTGAGGCCATTAATGCAGTCCACCTGTCATGAGGGAAACTACCTTAATATAATGGTGGGAAGTTACCTCAATGAAATGGTGGCCTTGAAATACACTATGAGGCAAGCTATCCCAGAGGTCACAGAAAAGACAGATGCACAGACTATATGAAAAGCCTGAATCACATAGTTTATCAAATAAACTTTAAATCACACAGCAAATGGCAAGGGCAAAGGGATGAGGTAGATGTGCACACTGACTACAGAATACAAACAAGCAGAAGGACCACGCTTCCTGAATCCTGGAAGAGGCAGTGGATATGCATCACCCCCACTCAGCAGCATCAACCGTCTCTGCTGATGGTGTGGTTACAAGCACAGGAGTTGAGGTTTGAGCCAAGGGTCTGAAGACAGGAGGTGCCTGGGACCGATGGCACACACTTCCTCTGAGAGATTCAGAAAAGCACACCCAAAGCTACAGCTGTGGCTTGTCTAGAAGTCTGCTGAACAGCTGAGGGCTTTATTTATACTTTGTAGGAAGAGGACACATGGGGTCAGAAGGGGTACCACCAGTGGTTGGCTAAAGTAAGACTTCATAAATATGGTGTGCCTCATAATCCTGATATAAAAATAGCATGTGTCATGTACCTCATGTTTATGTGTCACATGTATCATGAGTATTAGTGCTTCCATCTGTTTATATCTATGTTTATATGTATACACTATTTGCTTATATCACATATCTTCCACGCTAATAGATTATTTATTGCTATGGACTGAACTGCATCCCCCCAAATTCATATACTAAAACCCTAACCACCAACATGAGTGTTTTGGAGATACAGTGTTCCCTCGCCACTTCACGCTTCATGGTTTGCGGCTTCAGTGCTTCGCGGGTTTTTCCAAAATATTCATCAAAAAATAAAAATGAAAAAATACAACCATGTCGGCAGGCACATGGCGGAAAGGAGCGTTGTTTCATGTGGATGCGCGAGAGAGAAGGATCCCTGCATGTCAAACAAAGAGATGAGCTGACTCAGAGTCCATCCCACGGGCTCTCATAAAGGCGCGGGATTGGTTTCTGGGGCGACATCGACCCATGAGAAAATGCCATGGGGCAAATCCTACTTCGCGGGTTTTCAGCTTTCACGGAAGGTTCTGGTCCCCATTAACCGCGAAAAACGAGGGATCACTGTACTGCTTTTAGGAGATAATTAAGGTCAAATGAGGTCATAAGGATGGAGCCCTAAACTGATAGGACTGGTGTCTTTGTAAGAAAAGGAAGAGAGAGAGAGACATCTCTTTCTTTTGCCACATGAACACACTGAAGACAGGCCACGTGAGGATACAAGAAAGCAGCCATCTGCAAGCCAGCAAGAGAGACCTCACCAGAACTCAACGGTCCTGGCACCCTGATCTCTTATTTCCAGTCTCCAGAATTATGAGAAAATAAATTTCATCTGTTTAAGCTTTCTAGTCTACAGTATTTTGGTATGGCAGTCTGAGCTAAGACACTTATCCATGCCTAACACATCAGATGAGTTTCACTCTTCTCATTTGTTTTCTTGTCTTTCATAGAAAAATTGAACATTCTCAAATATAGCAAATGTACAATATACCACCACTCTGAGAGAGAATATTGATGTGAACTAGACTAGACTAGAAATAATGGCAAAAGAGGAAAATGGGAGATTTATTAAGTAATATTTCCAAGATTTGTTGATTGAGGAATACACTAAGATGAGACTAGGGAATAGGAAGATGTCAAGGCAGATTTCTGGTTTCTGCTTTGGGCAGCTTCATTGATTGTATCTCTTGGAGAAACATGTCAGAAAGAACCACCATTATGTGGAAGAAGGTAATGGATTCAGTTTTGCACAGGATTGAGTTTAGGTGGGTTGGGAAGAGGGAACCTCTGAGAGGAAGCGTTTCCTGGTTTTGGTGTAAAATGTAGAGCTCAATAATGAGATCTGGCTGGAGACATAGGTGTGGGTGTCATCAATAAGTGGGAGGCAAACAAGGTCATGGGAGAGTGCAGCAGTAAGAATGGGGGAGGCCCAGGGCAACCACTTCATGGAGATCTGGGATTGAAGGGTAGCAGAACACGGGGGTCTGAAATGGAGAGGAAGAAAGGCAATCAAGAAGTAAGGACAAGGGGACACCAGGATGGCTCAGTGGGTTAACTGCTCACTTTACAACCCCATGGTCTGAGGATCGAGTCCCAGTCCCAGGCCCAGTCTCAGTCCTGGTCCCGGTCCCAGTCCCAGCTCATGTGGACCCATATGCTGAACTGAAGTGTACTTTCCATGTGGGAGACCCCCAGTTTGGTTCTTGCCAGGGCAAGCTTCCCATGTGGAAGGTCCCTGGTTAGGCTCCCAGCTCACAGGAATGTGCCTCCCATGCAGGAAGCCCCCAGCCTGGTTCCTGTCCTGCACGGCCCCCATCCACCTGTGTGGAATGAAACCATGTTGAAAACTGATGATGTACAGCTGTGGAAACTGCTCTGGGCTCTCCCCCTTCTCTCTGTTTCTTTATGTCTCTGTCTGTCTTTCTCTCTCTCTGTGTGTCAAGAAAGAACAATAAAATAAATCTTTAAGAAAAGAAGAAAGGGAAAGCTGGGATGGCTCAGCGGGTTAAGTGCTCGCTTTGAAGCCCCGGGGACCGAGGATTGAATCCCGGCCCCGGCCCGTGCAGACCCACATGCTGAGCTGGGGTGTGCCCCCAGTTCAGTTCTTGCCGGGGCCCATGCAGGAGGCTCCCGGCCCAGTTCCTGCCCTGCGCAGCCCTGCGCCCACCTGTGGAGTGAAACTATATGGAAAACTAATGTCAACTGTGGAAACTGCTCTGGGCCCTCCCCCTTCTCTCTGTCTCTCTCTGTCTCTGTTTCTCTCTGTCAAAAATCAATAAAATAAATCTTAAAAAAAAAAGAAGGACAAATCTGCAACTATGGGGCTTGTCAGCCACTGGAGTTTCAGGTACCAGTCATTTGATGCCAAGAGTTGAAGTATGAGACAGACTGATAAGTGACCCCTGGATTGAGCAATACGGAAGTTACTAGTGACTTCAGTAAAAAGTTTTAGTGCACAACAAAGAGGGAAGCCTGATATTAATGCGTTGAGGTAAGGGAATGGAGTCACCTCAAAATGTCTGGCTGTGATAAGGAAGAGAGAGCTTGGCTGGGATCGAGAAGACATGTGAATACCAGTTGGATTTGATTTCATGTTGTTTTTAAAAATGAGCTTATGCATGATGTTGAGAAGGAGATGGGACAAAGGGAGAGGCTAAGCATGGAGGATCTTTGATAGAGGAATGTTCCTGACACACGGGAAGAGTCTTAGACAGGAAGGGCCTTGTCTCTTGTAAAAGGAAGGAAAGAAAGTGCAGCTGAAGGAAGGTTTGTAGGGTTGGTGGCAGGAAGTTGAGGGACTTCCTCTTTGTGGTTTCCATTTTGTTTGTGATGAAAGAGCAGGAGAGGTCTGTTAAAAAATAAAGTGATAGGTGAATGTTTCAGGAAAATGAAGAAACATCTCCGGTTTTGATTCTGCTCTTCAGAAGTGGGGCTTGGCTATAGAATCCAAAACGATTTCCAGACAGAGCTAAGGACCCAGTTGAGTCTGAGAGCATACATCAGTAGGAGTATAAAGAAATCTCTGAGTAGCTTTCATAGATCTCCTTAGCAACCCATGTATAAGTGCAGAGGAAGAAGGCAGTTGAGATGAGTGGAGTTGGGTTTTGCCTTGCAGGTGGTACAGCACAGTGTGTGAGGGAACTCAGGACACGTGCAAGAAAATGGCTGCAGATGGGAGGTAGTCTAAAATAGGTAGAAGACCAAGAAGTGAACACCAGAGGGAAGTAGTCAAAGGACCAAAAAGAAATCAAAGGTCTTGATGAGGATGAAGGATAGTCATCTTGGGCATAAGTGTCTAAGGGAGAGAGGAGCAGGAGGTGGTAGTTCGAGAGTGTATGTCTGAGATGGAGATTTTAAATACAATGCACTTCTAAGAGATGACCAGGCCCAGAGTGTGGCTATAGGAGAGGGTGGCTGAAGTGAAGGTCCCTGAATCAGAAGGCAAAGGAAGAGTGAGATGAGGCTCTGGATCCACTTAAGTTGCTCAGAATGAAGGCCCTCCTCTAGTTGCAAAGAGGTTTTTTGTTGTTGTTTGTTTTTATTTTTAAAGATTTATTTTATTGTTTTGAGAGAAGGTGAGAGAGGGAAAGAGAAAGAGAGAGAGAAGGGAGGAGGGCCCAGAGCAGTCTTTATAGTTGTTACACCACTAGTTGTGACAGTTTCATTCCATACAGGAGAATGTGTGGCCATGCAGGGTGGGAATTGAACCGGGAGCCTCCTGCATGGGAGGCAATGACCTTCACTGCCATCCTGGTGGTCATCAGGTGGACTACAGTTCAGCATATGGGTTTGCACTGGCTGGGGCCAGGATTTGATCCCTGAACCTTATGGTTTCGAGCCAAGTACTCAACCTGTTGAGCTATTCTAGCATCCCTGCAAAGAGGTTGAATGGGGTTGCATAGAACTTGTTTGAATCCAGATCCTTATCAGCAGCATTTAACCTCTCTTAGACTCAGTTTTTCTTCATCTGTAAAATGGAAGAAGGGTATTAATACCTACCTCATTGGGTGGTGGGACTATGCAGGGTACACAATGCACGTAGCAGTGCTCGACACTTGGTAGTTACGTGATGCATGAGTTTTGCTTCCCCTTTTAAAAGTGCTCTACAGACTTGAGAAAGATGTCCTAGGTGCGGTTTGACTGGTCAAGAGTGGAGGGGGATTTCGGTTTCCTATATTGTGGAGATAGCATGCTTATGGCACAACATCAGAGAGATTGTGCTACATTTTTAAAGTCTTGCCTCACATTATTGGCTCACATAGAAGTGTGCAATGAACTTAAACCACCAGAACATTTTTAATTGTTAAATTTATTGAGATGACATTGGTTAGTAAAAATTACATAGGTCCCAAGCGTACAATTCTATAGTCTATGTGTTCCATTATGTGTTCACCAGAGTCAGTAAATTGCAGGAGCTGAGTCAAGGTAGCTGAAAAAAAATACCTGGCCAGGTGTGTGTGTGTGTTTGTGTGTGTGCGCACGGGCATGCATGCACGCACAAGCCTCATGTGAAGAAGGGTTGTGAATGAGAATTCTATGTTTCATACACTGGAAAATTTGCCAGGGTTTCTGGTCACATCTTAAAACAGATTAGAGGGGATGCTGGGATAGCTCAACAGTTGAGCACTTACCTCGTAATCAGGAGGTCCAGGGTTCGATTCCCAGCCCTGGTCCATACAAACCCATATGCTGAACTGCAGCGCAACTGGTAACCATGGGGATGGTTCAGTGGTGAAGGTTCTCCCCTCCCATGTGGGAGGCCCCTGGTTCAGTTCCTGCCTTGCGCTGCCCCATTCCACATTCACCTGTGTGGAATGAAATCAGGTCACAACTAATGAAGTACAACTATTGGAAACTGCTCTGGGCCCTCCCCTCATCTCTCTCTCTCTCTCTCTCTCTCTCTCTCTCTCTCTCTCTCTCTCTCTCTCTCTCTGTGTCTTTATCTCTCTCTCTCTCTCTCTCACCTTCTCTCAAACAATAAAATAAATCTTTAAAAAAGACAGAAATAAGAAGAGTTGAAGAGCAATATAAATTGTTTCAATAACATATATTAAGGAATGGGACCACTTTCTACCAAAGGGGAAAAAAATCTAAAGAATTATTCACTGAGGGAATAGATAAATAATGCACCTTGTTTACTATAAATAAAATGTATACACTGGAGTCTAACAAATGAGACAAAAATTTTATGTGGATAGGTAATGGTTTTCTGGGCTGGTGTTTATATTTCTTCTTGGAAACATGAGCATACATGTTCCTTTGGAGTTTGAGCTATGGAAGAAGTGCTACTAAAGAGCACCAAACGTGATGCTGCTGCCCTGCTGGTGGGTCCTTACGATTCTGACAGATGCAGAACAGATCTCACTCCATCATCTGAATTCTCTCACCCAGTCTGGATTTGGAGGTCACACCCTCTCATGATGACCACACAGGTCTGGGGAGAAAACCAGCATTTCTTGAACATCAGCTACTGGCAGGGTCTGTGATAGGTGGTCTGCATCCATTATCTTACTACAGTGCTCACATCAAGATTGAGAAGTATCTCTTCCCATTCCCTAGTCGATAGATGTGTATGTTGAAAATTAGACAAACCTAGTATCCCACCTAAGGCCTTATGGTGGTAGTAACAGGCGTAGGATTCAAATTTAGGTGGGTCCAAAACCAAAGCATTACTATGTTTGATGGTACCAAGTAAAATATTGTCCACCATGGTCACCATTGGCCACATGTGGCTTTTTAAAATTTAAATTCACTAAATTTAAATACAATTTAAAATGTCTCACTTGCACATGTGCTCAATATCCACATGTGGCTAGTGGCTACCATATTGGACAGTGAAGATGTAGAATCCTTCCATCATCACTGAAATTTCTACTGCACACTGCTGGTCTAGAAATGACAGGCCCTGACATAATTGAATTGTAACACTGCTTTTCTGAGTCTTTCATTGACAAGATATTTTACAGCATCTAAGAAAACCAGCAAGTAATAAAAATGTACGTTGAAAGGTACAAATTTGATCACCGTGCTTTTAAAACATTATGAAAATTATGAAAGATGCATACCTGGAAGTGAATATAGCACACTGTATAATTTAATTAATGAGTTTAAAATGAATTTCCATGTGAGCACCACCCAGGTTAGGAAAGAGACCACTGTGGGCCCCCTAGTGGCGCTCACTTGGTATATCCTCTCCTAATTCATTATCCAACCCTCTTCCCTCCCGGGGTAACCGTTAGCGTGACTAGGTAGTTCCTGCTTTCCTTTATAATTTTGCCACCTGTGGGTTCATCGCTCTAAGTCGTAGAGTTTAATTTTGCCTTTAAAAGGCTTTATATGAGTTGCATTATAAAGTAGGAATTATTTTTTCATCATATTTTGCTTATGTTCAAAACAATGTTACTATGACTCATCCACGTTGTTGTGTATAGCTATAGTTCATTCACTTTCTTTGTTGTATATATACTATTCCCATTGTATAATCATGCCACACTTTATTTTTCTCTTCTACTGTTTATGGCCATTTTCAGTTGTGTCCAATGTTTGACTACTACAAATGTCCTCTGAAAGAAAGGAGAATTTGCCATTCTGTCAAGGTGAGACATGGGTTAAGAGAGATTTACAAACATTTCTGAACACAGGCACATTAAGAAAACATTTTATATGTGACCCAATACACTCATAAATATATAGGATAGAAACAAAGGAGAATACCTGACTTGATATGTGCAAGGCACTCTGATATTAATATTTGCCTTAGTATTCAATTCTAGTCTATTTTCCTTTTTTTTTTTTAAGTTCTGGTTGTGAGCCAACAAACTGACTTTGGGATCCATTAATGGTTTGTAACCCACAGGTGGAAGAGTTCTGGAAAGTAATATACAAAAGATACTGATGGCAACACTAGACTAGTGGGGCTCTTCTAGGACAAGCCTTCCGTGGTTTCTAAAACTACCCACTTTTCAGGAGCACAAAACACACTATGCAGTAAGCTGAAACTATCATGGAGACCTGCTCCTTCCTCTCTTCTTCGTGAGAATGAGGATGTAAATGCAATAACAGCTAAAGCAGCCAGACATGGACTCTGTCAACAGCATTCTCAGAGAGAATCTAGGCCTGTCTGGAAAGCCTTAGACCCCAGGAGTGGTTTGTCCACATATGTCACCCAGGCTACAGAAGAGCTGACCCCTTTCCTCACCTCACCAGAGAACTTCTTCACTTCCTTATAGAGCTGGCCCTTCCCCAGGGTGTGGAGGAATTAGCGGTGACTCCAAGAAGCCAAACAGCTCTGAATCAGAGCTTTCGCCTCCTCCTACATCGCCTTTGGTTTTCCCCACATTTCCAAGTTCACCGACTTCTCAGCACTGCAGACACTGAGAGTCGCCTCCCTCCCCATATGCCCTACTGCCCATTGCTGTCATGTGGACTTGCCTATCTGGGTCTTATAGGGGCTCTTTCCCAGCTGGCCGAAGATGGGGCCCCGAGTAAAGGACCACAGCCTTTCCAGGGGGGCAGGTCAAGTTGACAACTGCAAATTTTCTGCAGACTTGTGGGCTGCAGGTGGTGAGGAGGAGTGACCTCCAGGAACTGTGGCTGTGGAGTGGGCGTGAGGGTGACAGTGTTCTGCTTTTAGCTGCTGAGGCAAGAACATGTGATGCCCTGGAGGACCTCGAGGCAGTGGGAAGTAAAGAGCAAGGGTTTTCAAGTCAGATGGCCTGGTCTCCACCCCAGTTCTTCCATGTTCTGGCTGCAAGACTTGGACCCATTATGTAACCTCAGCCATGGTTTCCACAGCTGTAACAGCTACTTCTCAGCACTGTTTTGAGGATGAAATGAGATGATGCACATGTATCACTAAACCCCAGCACTCAGCCTGGGCTCACTGATGAGAGCTGTTGTTCTTAATGCTTTGCCGTTGTTATCATACTCTGGAAGGGGAAAGGCGGGGAGGCCTAGGCAGTGACTCTGGGAAGCAGCTAAGTGTGGAATGTGATGCCTGGAAACTGCACATGTACAGTAGTCCCTATCACCCACAGGGGGTAGGTTCTGAGACCCCAATGGGGGCCTGAAGCCATGGGTATTACTGAACCCTATATATAATCTTTCTTCCTATATATACTTATTATGGTAAAGCTTAATTTATAAATTAGGCCCAGTTAGAGATGAACAATAATAATAAGATAGAAAAATAACAACAGTACTGTGTAATAAAGTTATGTGACTGTGCTCCCTCTGTCCCTGAAAGTCTCGTTTGACTTGTTTATTTCTGAAACTTTCTATTTAATATTTTTAGACTGATGTTGACCCCATGTAACTAAATTCATGGAAAGCAAAACTATGGCTAAATAGGACTCTCAGCCTCTAGTTGAACCCAGCCACTTGCTCTACCTGGAATGGCAGACACGGGTTTCTCTTGGTGGCCTGTGAGTCACTAGAAACGTCAAGGACAGCTGTGCTGGGAGGACTCTGAAGCCCCATCCATGTCAGGATGGCACCAGATGCCATGACTGTCATCGGGCTTGGAATAAAGAGTTTGGAATGGGGAGACCAGAAGAGCATTTGTCTTTGTGGCTCCTTTAAAGACTTTCCCTGTAGTGAGTTCATCTTTGATTTCACAGAATTTCCAAGGTAGCTCTTGAAAACATTATTTCTGCCCTGAACCTTGTTGGGTGGTATGCAAGCCTCAACCACATTTCTGCAAGGCCACAATTTACAGGGTGCATACTTGAGGTCAAGCAGGAAAGGGGAGACGAAGTGGAAGGGATAAAACAGCCAGTCACAGGAAAAGGAAAGCAAACAGGAAGGAGGAAATTAGAGCCAGTGCAACTTCGGAAACAGCATCACAAGTCCAGGCTTGGTCCCACTGTAAATCAACTGCCAATATTCTGTCCCTAACTAAGCAAACACCGCCACCTGGTGGCCAAGCAGAACATGACTGTCCAGGGGTCAGGCTGGAAATCATGAAAAATGAGAGGAAATGGGTGAATGAGTAGATATTTAAAATATTTGAAATGTGCGTTTTGCTGTGTGCATGTAAATGTGCGCTTGGGGTATAGAAACCAGAGGGTAGTAGAGGTGATATTAAAAGGTAAACGAGGAACATGCATCCCTTCTTCATAGCTGACATTTACTGAATGTTTCCAATGAGCCAGGCACTATCTAGTCTGTTGATTGTGTATTATCTCATTTCCTCCCCACAGCAACCTTATGAGATAATGCAACTATATCCTCATAGTACATCTGTGGAAACTGAGGCATAGGAGGGTGGATGGTGAATGCTCCTGGCCCACAGTTACTCAGCAAGGAAGTGTCGGTGCTCAAAGATCAACCCTGGCAGTTTAGCACAGAGCCCAGTGCACATATTGGAATAGAAAGGAAGCCAGAGATGGACTGTGAGTTTCACAGATTTGTAGAGTATGTAGGGGAAGAAGCTGAATTAATAACGGAGACATGGAAATCGTTTACTGTTTGACACGTAAATCACTCCACAGATATTTACTGAGCCTGGACTTAGAGCTCCCTACTGTGCAAGGCACTGTGGGTGCAGTCCCCAACCTCAGAGTTCACAGTGAGGTTGGGGAAATAAAACACATGTCTAGGACGCATTCAGAAAGCAACATAGAAGAACTGCATCAAAAGATGTTGCAAATTGTGCAGGGCTAAGGAGTGGGGGTGGGGACCATTGTGTCAAAGCCACACTAGGCCAATGGAAGTGTCTGGAATTTAAATGAGCCTGAAACAAAGGGCATGGACTCCACAGTGACAGATTAAATCCTGCTGGGAGGGGAGCGCTAATGACCGGGAATAAACCCCTCTGAAGTCGGCTTCCTGCACAGTAGTAGAGAGATCTCCCTGGCCTCCCACAGCAAGAGCATGCTTTCTTGCAGCTCTTCATCTCTGTGACTCCCAAGAGAGGCAGGGGGCGTGGAGAGGGGAAGGGGCCACCTGGAGGGACAGAAGAGCTCAGGGCTCTAGAGCACAGAGTCTGGAGCTGGTCTGGATTCAAATCCCCAGGTGACTTTGCCAGCTGTGTGACTTTGGGCAAGTTACTTAACCTCTCTGTGCCTGTTTCATCATTGGGTGGTGATCAGGCTCAAGATGGTTTAATGCATGTGAAACATACAAAACAAGGCCTGGCACTGAGTTAAGTGTTCCAGTATAATTGTAACAAGAGCAATAGTCACATCTTTACATACATATTAGTAAACTTTTCTTTTTGGCATTTCACTGTGGCTGACCCTGTCCTTAGCTGTCCTGAGGCAGCATCTGCCTGGAATGGGGGGATGCAGGGCTATGACTTGGGCTAGAATCGGAGAGAAGAAGGTAGTGTTTCCATTTGAGATGGCAAAAATAAGATTATTTTTCACTGAAGCCATGATCATGAAAGCCAGACCATGTTGTGAGAACCATTTTCTAAGTCCCATTGACTCTCACTTAAACACATCAAAAGCAAATCCTAGAGGACTGAGGCCACATTGCTCTTGCAGAGCAAAATGATTCCTCTTTTCAGGGTGGACCAGGAGACTTGCTGCCCCTGAGAAAGGTGGGCCATGAATGTGGGGAAGTGGGCGGTGGGCCCTGTGGGACTGTGGGAAGAAGGGGTTCCCTGCATCCTGGCCTAAGCCCAGGAAGGGGCATATTGGATCAGTTGAGAGAATACCAAAGGTTCAGGGGCCTTTTCTCACTTCCCACTGGTGACTCTTGGAGGGACGCTTTTCCAGGGCACCACCTACTCCTGCATTACCAAGGAGGAGGACAGGGCAGAATGAGAGCAGGGACTAGGCCTCTGGTGTGGCCATCGGGACCCAGAAGCCCAGCCTCGCCCAGGGGAGGTGGGATGTGAGGCTGAGGCCAAAAGCCTTCCTTCCCTTTCTGTCTTTCAGGAGAGAATGGTGTGGCATCCGGGCTCTGCAGCTCACAGCGAGCCGGGCAGGCTGCGGAAGTGCACAGTGCACAGGGCCCATTGCCCATCAGCTGCAGGCCTTGGGCAAACACCAGCAGAAGGTTGGAGGGCCCACTTGTGAGTGAAGCCTGGCCTGACCAGGCTCCAGGACCAGCCTCAGGCCAGGAGGTGCTGCAGGCCCTGTACCCTTAGTTTGCACATAGTCTCTCTCCCAAACCCCCGGGTGCCACCAGTTCAGTCCAAAAGGAGGGTAGGAAGGCATTCTGAAGACAGAGCATTTTAAGTCTAAGATGCCAGTAAAGTAAATCCAAAGGTACGATCCAATTTGCCTAAGATGGGGACCAGGCTTGGCAAGGCTTTTTGTTTTGTGTTGTTTGTTCAAACAAGGACAAGGAATCAGGAGGAAGTTCAAATCCATTCTAGAATATACAGGGGCAATGTTTTATTTGAACTTCTGAGTGCAGTGTGAGGATATCGGTGTTTCGTGCACTAAGTCCTCACTTATCATTGTGTATTGTTTGAGAGATGGTGAGAGAGAGAGAGAGAGAGAGAGAGAGAGAGAGAGAGAGAGAGAGAGAGAGAGGAGGGCCCAGAGCAGTCTCCAGTTTTACATCAGTTTTTTGACATAGTTTCATTCCACACAGGTGGGCAAGAGCTGCACAGGGTAGGAACCAGGCTGGGGGGCCTCCTGCATGGGAGGCACACCCCCTCAAGCCAGGGGCTGAACTCAGGGAACCTCCTACATGGAAGTTTACAGTTTTAAGCTATTAGTACCGATGATGTGCATGTTTTCTTCAAATAGCTTTTCAAAATCTGCTGTAGTTTTCCTAGCACTCATAGATAAGTGAAAACTTACTCATAGCCTTGAAAAAAGTGAACCCCACAGAAGAGAACTGAGTAGATTGACATTGTTGAGGAAGCTTTGTGAAAACAAATGAAGTGATTGGCACAATTGTTAAATGGAATATGGACTCTAGATTAGATACTGGTATAGTGTCCATGTTAAATTTCCCAAATCTGATCACTGTACTGTGACTATGTAAGAGAACGCCTTTGTTCTTAGGAAATAAGTATTTAAGAAAACAGGAGTGAGAGTGAGAAAGTAAGAATGATAAAGCAAATATGGAAAAATGTTAATAGATTAATCTGGGTGAAGGATATAGAAGAATTCCTTGCACTATTCTTGAGGTTCTTTGATTAGCTTGAAATAATTTAAAATAAAACATTTACAAACACCAAACGAAGTAATTTTATATTGGCCCAGTTAAACACTATACTCATAGACATTCGGTTTTCTCAAGGTGTTGATATAACAAGAGATCTTTCAAAAGATAATCCTATAGCTAAGTCTTTCCAAACTGCAAGGCCACCTTCAGAAGCAAAGCAATTATTGACACAATCCATGTCTATCTCATGCTATAAAATGACTCCTTTAATAATATATTTTTCCAATCATGGATCGTCATTTATATTTTATTATTTGTTTATGTTAATATCAAGTCACCCCTTCAATATCTTTGTGAATCAGTACACCATTTCTGTTCGTCTAGAAGAGATTTATATTGCCTCTCTTTTTATAATGCACACAGCAATCAATAGACAGCTAAGCAGAATCTCAGTATCTAACAGTGCAGTTTTAAGAAATGGAGTAAATGCTTATAAAACAATCAGAGGCAATGCCATGGACTGGTAGTCTTACAAGGCAGAATGCTAGCACTCTCAATTTCTCATCCTACAGAAGACATTTCCAGGTGAGGTAACAAAACTAATTTATCATAACAAAACCATTTTCAAATTTTTGTTTTTAAAATAGTTCCTGAAGTCAAAAAGTCATAAAAGGCCCATATAAGGAGTGAAACACACAAAGAAATTGAAAAAAAATTAATTTATTAAATGAAGAAACATAAACAATATTTATTTGAGTAAATGGCTGCAGAGAAGCAGCCTGCAAAAGCTCACACCCACAATTTACTGGCTAAGAAGTACTGACACATACACTCACAACCACAACACTAAAGTTCAAAAGTGATTTCCAAGGAAATGCTGTATTTGACATTCAATTTTAATGTTTATTTTCCCACTTACAAGAATGACAAGATTAAACTCATATTCAGTTAGCCTACCAGGATCAGCCATTCAAGTTGCACATTATCAAAAGATGCTGCTATGTCCTTTATAAAAGATGACAGATACAAAAAAATGATAAACTCACCTGCCATCAAAAGCAATTTCTCAGATTGTAGTGGGTATTTTTCCTCCAGTATCAAGTGTTTGGGTGCTATTTTTTATAAGCAACTAATGGTAAGGTAAAGGGCAAGAGCACTTACACTTGTCCTTCCATAAAGCCAAAGGCCAGCATATTCACTCAAGACACTCATGTGGGTGATACTACTTGTTTATTTTCTTTTAAAAAATAAAAGAAAAAATCTATAATAACCTGTTTACGTATTTGAGTAACTAGGATAATAGCTCCTTCGATATTTATGGCACTTTAAACATATTTCAAAGCATTTTTACACCTATAGTCTAATTCGATCTTTCCAACAATCTTGTGAGGTAGGCTGGGCATGTGTATATTCCAAATTTGGGGATGAGAGAACTGAGGCACAGCGCAATTAAGTAACTTGTACTTCTTGACAGGGAGATGCCAATCTCTAAACTGCACTGGCTCTAGTAATGAAGAAAATATAAACATGTTTTATGATCTTATTTCAATATATTTTGAGGAAATACTTCACTTCCATCTAGCCAAATGATAGCTGTTCAGTTGGAACAGCTGTGATGACAAGTTAAGCATATAATTAATTAGACACAACACCGAGAGTTTTAAAAACTGGAATTATAGCTGAAAACCACATTTTAACCCTCAACATGGCAGGGAATTTGCTGGTTTGTTTGTCTTTAGGGCAACTCAGCTCTGCTATCTGACTATAATTTTATCACTTAAGAGGTATAATATAAATAATTTCAAAACAAAAATTCGTAGTTCAACATGACTTAAATTTTCAACATGCAGAAACAAAATCAGTGGTTTCTCTTCTTCTGAGTGAATGAACATACATGGTCCCAAAACAAGGGTATCTGTATGTCAAGGGTCACAGATGACAAAATGTCCAAGTTAGTTACCAAACCTCTTTCTCCTTACATAAGTGCCTTATAATTGGCCTTTGGGAGTCTGATAGACCATCGATATTAGTTTGGTTTGAGGTCACTCAAGATACTTACCTATCTTCTATATTAAAATGTTTAAAATGTATATGAAGGCTCAGATTTTATAATGGTTCTGAGACAGGCTTTTAAACCAAGGCTGGGAAGTACCAGTCTCTCCACCCCTCTCTGATTCTGACCACAACATCTGCTCAAACTGACCATTTTTAACCTGTCCCCTCATAGACCGGCTATTAGAAATTGGATGACTCAAAAGTTTAGCCAAGTCCTCAGACCAGGGGTCTCCAAATTTTTGGCTTCTCTGGGCCACATTGAAAGAAGAATTGTCTTATGCCAAACAAAATACACTAACACCAAGGAAAGCTAATGAGCTTAAAAAGAAAGTTGTATAATGTTTTAAGAAAGTTCACAAATTTGTGTTGCTGCATGTGGCCCATAGGCCACAGGTTGGACAAGCTTGCCTTTACAGGGGTGGCGAACCTTTTGGTGATTGAGTGCCAAAGTTTATGAAATAGGAGTATACTCACTCGACTCGCGTGCCAACCCATCAAGTGAGATAGAGGTATCGATTATTTTTATGTCTATAAGAAGCATAGGATGTTTTTATAATAAAAAACAATAATTCTGCATGCCAAAATAATTGCTCCATGTGCCACTTTGGGCACATGTGCCATAGGTTCGCCACCCCC
>PVKE010023231.1:0-24833 GCA_004027555.1 Craseonycteris thonglongyai
GGGGGGGGGGGGGGGGGGGGGGGGGTAGGGCCCAGAGCAGTCTCCATTGTTGTACATCATTAGTTATGACATAATTTCATTCTACACAGATGGATGTGAGGCTGAGCCCGGCAGGAACTGAACCAGGGGCCTCCTGCATGGGAGGTGAGAACCTTCGCAGCCATCCTGGTGGTTACCAATTGCTCTACAGTTCAGCATATGGGTTTGCACATGCCTGGGCTGGGATTTGATCCCTAGACCTTGCAGTTGCAAAGCAAGCGCTCAACCTGCTGAGCTATCCTGGCATCCCTAAAAGAATTTATTAAATAATTTTTTTCTGGCTGGACTAATAATCAAACTAACATGAGACAGATTAACAGGAGAAAAGAACCACATTTATTATGCATGTACAAACTGGGATGCTATAAGAATATGGGACTGGAGGACTAATGGGGAAGTTAAGGCTTAGATGCCATCTTGAACCATCTTGAAGTAAGGAGAAGGTGGGGTTGTGGTTTGGGACTTTAAAGGGCAGGAAGGCAATTCCCAAGGAGATGTAAAAACAAATGGTTGGTAAATACATGTTTGCTGGGATATCTTTAACAGTGGGACACAGACATGACTTTGATCAAAAGGGCCTGTCTAGGGGAAGCCAGGATGGTTCAGTGGGTTAAGCACTCTCTTTGCAGCCCTGGGGTCCGAGGATTGAGTCCCAGTCCTGGCCCCAGGCCTATGCGGGCCCATATGTTGAACTAGAATGTACTTCCCATGTGGGAAGCCCCTAGTTTGGCACCCAGCCCCCCATGCGGGAGGCCCCTGGCCTGGCTCTGACGCATGACCATGGAGAGTGCTCAGCCCCCCTCCCCACCCCCCCGTCTCTCTTCTGTCTCTCTGTCAAAAACAATAAAATATATCTTTTAAAAAACAACAAAAAAAGGGCCTTTCTAGTTTCCTCTGTCTCACGCTCTGTGAAATTAGCTCCCTACTGAACAGATCCTCTATCTAAATTCTTTTAGGCAGGGAGGGGTAAGTTCAAAGTTTCTTTCCCAGATTTTCGTTAAAGATAATCAGCTTAAAATACCCCAACGAGGCATATTTTGGGGTGGCAAACTCTGCTTCTTTTCATCACCAAGTACATTTCTAGTTTGTAAGGGGTAATGAATCACTTATCATTTGACCCTGCCTTTGGAGGAGGGTCTTATGAACTGGGAGCCTTCCTTTCTCTTATTCTTTTAGCAGAAAGAGACCCTCTCTTCTTCCCATGTGGGAACATGTAGTTTGAGAAACCAGAGAAATTGATTCATATACAAATAACTGTAGAAGTTCCAGAAAGCTAGACAAACTACAGAACTTGTAATTTTAGTCTTCCAGTGATTATAGTTATTGTGCTGAGGAAGAAACTCCTCCCTTCCTGCCCGAAACAACTCCTCCCCTCTGCTGCTCCATTACTGTCCTCTCTATTTTTGCAAGGCCAAAGAATCTCTTAAAGTGGAATTTCCTTCCTTTTAGGAATCAAGAATAAATATTTAGTCTAAGTCCACAACATGACCTGTTTTCCTGAATGACTCTTAGTCTTTAACAATAATCTCTGCCCTTGGGGTTAGAGGTGGGTGCTGAAAATTTATCCAGGCTGTTGAGTTACAGGAGGTAGCATTACCACCTACATAATTAGGAGTTGACTAAGGGGACTCTATCTCAGGGCCCTCTCTCCTGTCTTTCACTCCCACCTACAAAGGAGAATCATAGAATTTTAGAATTGTAAGAAATCTTTACAAAGTCTATTACATACCTCTTCATTATGCAGATGAAGAAGCTGAGGTTCACAGTCTCTTAATGCAGTGACTGGCACTTACTAGGTATAGTACTCAGTAGCTATTTGCTTTATTGTTTCTGGCCTGAGTTCAAAATGACCAGTCCATATTAAAGTACAAGATTCCCAACTTAAAAACTGTTTTCCTTCCACTCTATCACACTGTTATGTACTTCAATTGGTTTACTATAAAGTCATTATAGCCATACATTTTTAATAACTTTATTGAGATTAATTCACATACCATACAATTCACCTAAAGTGTACCATTCAATGGCTTTTAGTATATTCAGAGTTATCCATCACCACAATTTTAGAACATTCTCAGTGCCCCCAAAAGAAATCCTCCCGTTAGCAGTCACTCTTATTTTCCCTCATTCTTCCATCTAACCAGAGGCAACAATTAATCTTTTATATGTGGTCCTTTGTGACTGATTTCTTTTACGTAGCATATTTTCAAGGTTTATCCATATTGTAGCATATACTTCATTTCTTTTTATTGCTGAATAATAAATACTCTATTATATGAGTATAGCGTATTTTATTTATCTAGTTAACAGTTGATGGATATTTGGCTGAATCTTATTTTAAACAAAATTTTTAAAACATTTTATTATTGTTTTTGACAAAGACACAGAGAGACAGAGAGAAGGGGGAGGGCCCAGAGCAGTCTCCATAGTTGTACGTCGTTAGTTTTTTGACATGGTTTCATTCCACACAGGTGGGTAGGGGCCACACAGGGCTGAACTGGGCTGGGGGTCTCCAGAATGGGAGGCATGCCCCCTCGAGCCAGGGGGTGAGAACTGAACTGGGGGGCTCCCACATGGGAAGCACACCCCAGCTCAACATATGGTTCCACATGGGCCGGGGCCGGGATTCGATCCCCGGTCCCCGGGGCTGCAAAGTGAGCTCTTAACCCCACTGAGCCATCCGGCTTCCCCTATTTAAAAAAATTTTGACTCTGATAGCTAACAGAAGCTCAAAATCTAGTATATGTGCTGCCAAAGCAAGCACAGAAGCTTAAAATTTAGACATAACTATATATCTCATAACTTTCTATGTTGAATTTCTACTTACAGAAGCATACTTATTATGAAGACTTTATTATAATCTCACACCTGAAAATCAACACTTTTTTTCCCTCTACATTTCCTGATGTATATGATAATATTGCAGAAGGACAAAGCAAAGCTTTGCCCAGAGTTTTCCTGTTCCGCTGACTCCAAGGAAAATACAGGCAGGTATATAGGTACCGGTAGATTACTTAAGCGACAGCTCTCAGGAATAGAAGTGTCAGGAATGAACCAGAACAAGACTCTCTTTTTCTGGTTTCAAATGTAACAAATGTAAGGTTTAGACGAGAAAGGGCATTTGGGGCCCACACCCAACCAGCTCTAAGAACCAGGCATATACACAAACACTGTACCGGGTAGGTGTGGGGTGAGGGTGAGAAAGGGGAACAGTGCAGGCTGGTAAATAAGTTCCATCTGACCTTGTAAGGGTTAGTGTTTCCATTTTTGTCCTTGTCAGTTTATAAATTGGCCCTTGCTAAACCTCCGTACTGGTTTTGTGGGTCTCCAGGTGGGTCCAGATTGGGAGACTTTGGGGGAACTAGTTTGTGTTTGGTAGGAAGAACTTGAACTTGTAAACACCAAGTTGAGGATACTTATGATCCTGGGAGCTGACCGATTTCCCCCACTAAACCCTTGTTTACCCAAGTCCTGCCTCTCCCCATCCCCTATCTTACATCCCCCGATTCTCATTAGAGTTGGCCAGCAGTACGCCTGTGTCACCTGCGGCCGGACAGAAGGGGCTTTTGGGGAGTGTCTTCCGCTCCATTTTGCAGAAGCTAGATGAGAACACCGGGAAGCGATCCTTGACTCAGCCTGCCAGAGGCTTGGGTGTGTCATTCCCCACATGTGATACTCTCCCTGTTGGTGGAGACCTCACAGCTGAGACCTCACGTATCATGGGGCTAATCCACCCCCGTGATTCTACCCTTTTCCTTCTTTATTCCCCAAGCCTCCACTTCCCCGCCCCACCCCCACTTTAAGACTAGAGGAAAAGAGGGTGGCTGGAGCCAGGGAATGCCACTCTCCCAAGCAGGACAGAAGTAGAGAAAACTCAGTGTTTGGGAAAGTACCAAGATGTGGCGTTACAATTTTACCCTTCTCCATTCTGCTTCGCATTTCCTGTTTTTAGGCTATTCTTGCTCTCATATCCCCAAATAGCTCTACCCTATTCGAGATCCCCTTATCACTTAAGACAGATCTTGTCCTAGTTAAGGTTGCTTTCCCTTTCCCTGGTTTGCACTTTTCTCCGAGCCTGGAATTCTCGATCAGAACTAGTTTGAGTTTCGGATCAGCCTCCTTTCCCGTTCTAGCTGTGTGACCTTGGGTTAACCACAACTTTCCTGGGCTTAGTTTCTTATGCGGAGGCTAAACGTCTAGCTCACCATGCCCGTTGAGTGGAATAAACGAGAAAGCCCTTTATGAGCTGTAAAAACCAATAGAAACGTTAGCTATGTTAATTCTGGACGGCTAGTCACGCTGCCAGAACCCCTCCCTTTCCTTTGGGACCCACCCTGCAAATCTCGTCTGGACCTGCAGGTCCTCAACACCGTCCTCGCAGTCTTTCTTATTGGCGAATGCACGGTCCGCGCGGCGCCTAGTGTTGACGCTTGGCCCCGCCTCCGCCGGCGCACGATGACGCAATAGCCACGCCCCCGGCCGCGCCTGGCCTCCCGCGGGGCCCCGCCCACCGGGCAGACGCGGCGCGCGGCCCTCCCCGTGGGTGACGTGTGGCGCGCACGGCCCGGCCGCCCAAGCAGTTGGTGCAGCGGTGGTTGGGCTGAGTGCACTCACCCCACCCCTCCCCTCCTCGGGCCCGGGCCCCCACCCCGCCGGGCCCAGCCCCAGCCCCAGCCCCAGCCCCGCCGGGCTCGTCCCGTGCGGGCCCGTGCCGCCCCTTCAGCCGGCGACGCCCCGGGACGCCCGCTCGCCCGCCACTATGGAGCTGGAGGACGGTGTGGTGTACCAGGAGGAGCCCGGCGGCTCCGGGGCCGTGATGTCGGAGCGGGTGTCCGGCCTGGCCGGCTCTATCTACCGCGAGTTCGAGCGGTTGATCGGGCGCTACGATGAGGAGGTGGTCAAGGAGCTGATGCCACTGGTGGTGGCCGTGCTGGAGAACCTGGACTCGGTGTTCGCCCAGGACCAGGAGCACCAGGTGGAGCTGGAGCTGCTGCGGGACGACAACGAGCAGCTCATCACCCAGTACGAGCGGGAGAAGGCGCTGCGCAAGCACGCCGAGGAGGTGAGGGCCGGCTAGCCCGTGGGGAGAGTGGCGGCCGGGGGCCACGGCCGCCGGGGGTCGCGGCCCGGCCCTGGAGGGGAGGCGCGCCCGCGCCCCGCCTGCTGTGGGCGGGCCTGAGGCGGAGGGTCGCGGACCCGCCGCGGCGGCCGCACGGTTCCTGGCCCCCGGCCGGCGTTGGAAACCGAGGCAGGCTAGTGGGCGTCCAGGAGGAGGGAGCGAGCCGGGAGAGGCAGGGCCCGGGGAGGAAGCCACAGCCTGGCGTTAGAGCACCAGGGGTTAGCCGAGGGCGGAGATTTCAGGGTAGAGGGCTGCCTTTGGTAGTTTAGGGAAGTTTCCGACCACCGTGGGACAGTCAGATGACGGTTCAAACTTTTACCCTGGGGACGGGGGGTGCATGTAAACCCATCTACTTGGATGTGTAACTTCCGCTGGTTCCAATACCTTTCCAGGGGGTTACTGCATTGGGAAGTTAGAGATCTCCCTCTTTCGGTCAGTTTTTCCTGATGTTTTAACCTTGTTGAGGAAGGTTTTATTTAATGTTTTATGTGCCTTGGTTGACACTTCGTCAACACTAAGATGTTCTATAACAATACTCTGTAAGTATAGAGTATGCAATTTTATTTTATTGGTATCCCACACCAAAGCATTCCTCCATTTCAGGTGCTAGGTAACCTTGGACAGTTCCCTTTAAAAATCCTGTTTGTTTATAAAGAGGACTTAAGTGGCTGAGGCGAGGAGGCAGAGGTGATTGTGAGCAGCTCTTTTCAGACTGCAGTTTCCAGGTGCAGGTGGAGGGCTCGCACCTCAGCAGTGACCTCCGTTCTCACTCCGAGGTCTGTGAACCTTTGGAGATCTATAGTGCAAGTGATACGCATAGGTCTTTGACTTTTTGAGACAGTCAAGGACTTTCACTTTCCGGCTGTGTTGGCATTATTTCTGTGGAACTATCTAATGCAGGAGAAGTGTCCTATTTATCTTTGTTTCCTGAGCATCTAGCACACCTGGCTAAATACAGGGTGATTAAAAGAAGCAGAATAACTCATTGAAGGAATGACATGTTATCTTTCAAAAATACTTGAGAAGATTTTAGGATGTAAGATTTGTTTAACAGCTCATTTCCTAACACTAAGTAGTACCTCTAGTTAAACTTTGTTTTGTCACATACACCTTTGTGCCAGGTCAAAAAGTTTTTTATTTTTTAAGCTTCATTGTAGTTATGATTTTTAGTTCTGATTTTGTGATCCATTGATCTCAAAGGAATGTTGCCAAACAAAGTTAACTTAATTTTAAGAGCATTTCCAAGCGTATAGGGAAGGAAGGTTGGGAAAAAACCTAAGGATGGGATCACAATTTCCACTAGTTTATTAGCACTGTTTATAGAACAAAGGTCATGTACTACTTCTGAGATGGCATGCCATGTCTTCATGCTCAGACAGGCCCATGCTAATATGTGGATGTAGGTGGATTGGACTGGGGAATTAACCACATATACACAGGTGAGGAGCAGGCCCAGCATGACCTATAACCTTGGTAAAAGAAATACTCCCTCCAGCCTTAAACTCCTGTTAGTCAGTTCATGCAGAAATTAGGGCAAAATGCCAGGGTCACATGTGCTAAGAAAACCATCTGCCACAGGTTGCAGAATCAGGAAATAAAACTAACTGCATATTAATTTCTCAAGTAAATGACTTAAAAAATAGGTTATCCAATGACTTTCTCATAATTTATACTTTTTCAAACACATCTATTAATTCTTTATAATGAAACCTTTGGGCAAAGGGCCATGACCTGAGAATAGAGAACATTGATGTAATGTTAGATGAGCTAACTCCCAGACCACAAACATAAAACCACCTCGTTATCAGTCTTCATGTAAGATCATAAATCAAGTATTACCCTCTACCCAGAAATTCATTATCCTTTAAGTTGATATGCAGAAGTGAATTCTGTGTTTAATTTTCTGTGAGTGCTTTGTTTGTGGCCTTTAATATGGAGAAAAGTCTGCTATTAGAGCAAAAGTGTCTTAGGGTATTTGCAGCAAAAATATATAAAAGCATGGAAACTGTGTATCACCAGAAACTGAATTCTGAGCACCTGTGTAGAAATTTAGGATATGCAAACGGTGAGAATGTGTTAGGAGGTGTGAAGTGCTATAATTTCTTGCTTGCAAGAATTCTCGGTAAGGAATTGGTTGTTTAATCTTCATTATGATGAAGTTACTGTATTTGAACATCTCTCTTTTCCTTTGCTTTTATTTGAACTTTCTGTGTGGAGTTAGCCTGTTGTTTTTGTGAATCTTCAATAACAACCTAAAAGGAGGGCTGATTTTTGTGACCAGTTTCAAAGTCAAGGAATCTACCACCTTATTGCTCACCACTCTCCCCTCTGGGCTCCCTGCTCCAGCCTATATCTTTTCGTTCTGTTCCCTTGGCCTAGATGCGTTTCCCTCAGAGGTTCACCATGGCTAGCTCCTCACTTTAGGCTTAGCTTATATTTCACTTCTTCATGCCTGTCTTATCCAGAGTAATTAAACTCTGTGAATCTATGAACAATTTATTGGTAAAATTCGTGATTTTTAAAAACAAAAATCTGGATAGGAAAGGATCTGGAGAGAGATGTTATTCTTGGGAAGAATATGTTAGTGTTTTCCATATATATAAAGATTTATTTTATTGTTTTTGACAGAGAGAGACAGAGAGAAGGGGGAGGACCCAGAGCAGTCTCCATAGTTGTATGTCATCAGTTTTCAACATGGTTTTGTTCATATTTTTGTTTGTGCAAGTTCTCATTCTTTTAAAATAGACATGCTTTCCTTTAAGTAATATAAAAGAAGAAAATTTCCCTGATAAGTAGGCAAATGAGTTAAAGAACCTTTTCTTAAGAATTTAGTTCCAGGTGATTCTTGGGCCTTGTTTCTTGTGATCATTTTCAAAGTGAGAGTTTATTTTGCATGATTGGGTAGTGGGAGGTTGCACATAAAATAAAGATGTACCATCTGCATGCTCCCTTCCTCCCCTCCTTGCATGATAAAAGCATAGATGAAGAGAATGAGCTGGAGAGAGAATATATTTTCTGGTATGATTGTGATTTTGTGACTACTTTTCTGTGATTTTTTGCCTTAAAAAATTGGGGTGATTAAATGTAGAGGTGAGAGACACTATTGAAAATTTTCTAATTAACTTTTTCCCATTGAATCAGTATTAAAGCAGTAACAAAACTGATGATTTACATCAAGACTTTTCTGTGGAAGCGTATGAACATGGGAGTGATAAGATTCACAGGCAAGAGAGCAGGCATTGATATTCAGTGTTCTTGTTATTGATGGTATAGTTCTCATTCATTCATGAAAATGTTTTAATTAAAACTTGAAGTTATTTTGACTTGTTTGCAAAATAATTTACAATGACAGTTAAGTTCATCTCTAATAAACACTTAAAAAGATAAGTTTGAATCTTTCTGTTTGTGTGTTGTTTTTTTTAAAGTGACAGGAATGAAGAGTAATTTTGCATACTTACAGCTTTAATTTATTGATGGTGATTATTGAGAACTTAGGAAGTTAAAAAGTTGAAATTCAGCTTTTGCTTCAACATTGTTTATTTTTGTTTTTAGCACGGTTATTTAATTGAGTAATTATGAAGCTTTTTCAGATTTTAGCCTTAATTCTATCAACTCTAGAAGGAATTGAACTTTGCTGTTATAGTGGAGCAACAGGGGGAGGGTCGTTTAGTTATATGCACAAATGATCTGTCAATATAGGAGTACAAATTGCTGGTCCATGGTATGTTAAATTTGACATTTTACATGTTTGAGCATATATGTTATTCAAGTTTTCAAACTCCTTTTAAAAGCAAAGTTCCTTTGTGTGTGTGGTACCTGTTTAGTGGTTTGAAACCTTTATTTTGTGCTATTTCACTGAACTAAAAATTTTTTGTCCAAGAATTGACTTAGGTGTCTGACTGAATTTCTCTACTGGTTTGGTGTAGTGGTGTCCAACCTTTTGGTTTCCCTGGGCCACACTGGAAGAAAAATTGTCTTGGGGCCACATATAAAATACACTAACACAATAGCAGATGAGCTAAAAACAAAGGTTGCAAAAAAAAAAAAATCCCATACTGTTGTTCTTTTTTAAGATTTATTTTGTTGTTTGAGAGAAGGTGAGAGAGGGGGGAGAGAGAGAGAAAGGAGAGGCCCAGAATGGTCTCCATAGTTGTACATCACCATTAGTTGTGACATGGTTTCATTCCACACAAGTGGATGTGGGGCCCCATGGAGTGGGAACCAAACCAGGGGCTTCCTGCATGGGTGGTGAGAACCTTTCCTGCAGGTCCATCCCAGTGGTTACCAGTTGTGCCACAGTTCAGCATATGGGGGTTTGCACAGGCCAAGTCCTGGAATCAAACCCCAGACCTCATGATTTTGAGTCAAGTGCTCAACTGCTGAGCTATCCCAGCATCCCTCGGAATGTTTTAAGAATTTGTGTTGGGCCTCATTCAAAGCTGTCCTGGGCCACAGGTTGGACATGCGTGAGTTTGAGCAAAAGTCAGCAGCTTTTTGGAATGTTATGTCTTAATTTATTCATTCAAACCTGTTTGAGAATGCTCAGAGTACATTTTAGTGCTTCACTGATCTCTGTTACCTAAGTCATTTTGTACAAAAAACTAGTACATTTCAAAACATTCTTAAAAAACATTTGGGGAAGCCAGGATGGCTCAGTGGGTTAAGCACTCACTTTGCAGCGCCAGGGACCAGGGATCAAATCCTGGCCCTGGCCCGTGCGGAACCATATGCTGAACTGGGAGCTCCCCCAGTTCAGTTCTCTCTCTGTGTCTGTCTCTGTCTCTGTATCTCTCTCTCTCTCTGTCAAAAATAAAAATAAATAAATAAATAAATAAATAATTTATATGTGTATATATTTTTACATTTTTATATTTTAAAAGATACCATTGTTTTTTCTTGCTAAACCATTTGAATAAGCTACACACTGACCCTAACCAAAGTAGCTATGTCCTTGCCCCTAGTCATTTCCTACTTCCAGACACTTCCTGAAACGAACAATATATTTGTTCTCTAAGGGAGTGTGTGTATGTGGTGGTGTGGTGGTGGCTGTGAGGTTGTTGCTTTTTGAAATGGTAACCAGCTCATTGTTCAACTCTTAAGGGCAGCTCTTACTCTTCCTTCAGAGATTTCTGACTATAGGTGCTATCTGAGATACAATTATATGTCCTTGCTATAGTGACATTCACATTTTTACTTAGTCAAGCAACAACCACAACAAAAAGGATATCAAAATGGATAAAGTACCTAAACAGGATCCAGGTACCTTTAGTCAGAGGATGGATTAGTAGAGTAAGGACTACTCACTAGGTTGCTGTGTATGTGGTATAGGTCACTGCTCCAATTCTTGCTTAAGTTTGATTTCAGTTTCTTGGATTTCTTAGCTTACCTTTACACATTTCATACTTAAATCATCTGAAACCATTGGTTCCCAGAAGAACTAGTATTAGAATCTAGCCAAATATGTGTTCTTTTGTTTGGTGACTAATGGCTGAGTTATTTTCAAAACACCTATATTGCTATGCTCAGCATTCATAATGAATATGGCTGTTATGTAAATAAATTATTTAGGTTGAGATTAAAAATATCAGCATAGACCCAGTTTAATAATATATGTGATATGTCTATTCAGAAAGCTAATATTTAGAAATATATGTGTGTAAATTTTAGACATTTTGAAATCTTGGCCCACAATATTTAGTTATTTGAATGCAAAAGGCTGTATTTTATCTACTTAGGAATTCTAGTGTCTAGTAGTTTGGCATAATGGATACCCCCAAAATGTTTGAACTGAACCATGGGAATTTATAGTATGTTAATCAGTGCCGTAGAGCATTTTCCAATTTTAGAATACAGAATTATTATTAGGAACTTTAAAATACCGTTGTTGTTGTTTTTAAAGATTTGTTTTATTGTTTTTGACGGAGACAAAGACAGACAGAGAGAAGGGGGTGGGGGGCCTAGAGCAGTCTCCATAGTTGTACATTATCAGTTTTCAACATGGTTTCATTCTACACAGTTGGGCAGGGGCCATGCAGGGCTGGAACTGGGCTGGGGGCCTCCCTCATGGGAAGCATGCCCCCTTGAGCCAGGGGCGAACTTGGGGGAAAGAACCTAACTGGGGGTCTCCCGCATGGAAAGCACACCCCTGTTCAGCACATGTGTCCACACGGGCTGGGGCAGGGATTTGATCCTCAGTCCCCGGGGCTACAAAGCAAGTGCTTAACCGGCTGAGCCATCCTAGCTTCCCCTGTTTTTGTTTTAAGGCCAGTAAACTTTCACTAAATATCACCCCTAGCATTTTATTAGGAACATTTTCAAATATGCAAAAGAACTAAAAGTACTGTTTATCTGTATATCCATTACCTAGATTCAGTAGTAGTTTAATTTATCTACCTACATATGTGTATGTGTATACTATGTATGTGTTTATGCATATACATATAAGCTGTATACGCATACATATTTTTAAATTGCTGAACCATTTCAAAGTAAATTGTAGATGTAATGACACTTCACCCATCAGTACTCAAAGTACTGATCTCATAAAAAATGAGCACACCCTGCCATATAAACACATTATTTACACTTGAGAACATTTTCTAATATCTTATATCCATTTTAATTACTTTTTAAAGATTTGTTTTTATTGATTTTTGACAGAGAGAGACACAGAAAGAGACAGAGAGAAGGGGTAGGACCCAGAGCAGTCTCCATAGTTGATAGCATTAGTTTTCCATATAGTTTCACTCCACAGGTGGGGGCAGGGCCGTGCAGGGCAGGAACTGGGCTGGGAGCCTCCCACATAGGCCCCAGTTCAGCATATGGGTCCGCATAGGCCCGGCCCGGGATTCAAGAAGGCTCCGTGGCTGCAAAGCAAGTGCTTAACCCATTGAGCCATCCCAGCTTCCCTTTTTAAATTAATTTTTAAGAGCACAATATGTGTCAGACGAGTAAGGTGTAATATTTTTAAATATATTTTTATTTATTTATTTTTGACAGAGAGAGAGAGATACAGAGACAGAGACAGAGAGAGAACTGAACTGGGGGAGCTCCCAGTTCAGCATATGGTTCCGCACGGGCTGGGGCCGGGGCCGGGATACGATCCCTGGTCCCTGGCGCTGCAAAGTGAGCGCTTAACCCACTGAGCCATCCCGGCTTCCCCGTGTAATATTTTTATAGTGAACTAATATCACTCATCTGGAAAGGAAAAAATGATTGTTTTCAGTTTAGCTACTTTTCTATAAGAAATTTAAATCTGAGATCTATAAAACTGATTTAAATTGGTTAAAATTATTAATTTCAAATTATGGCATAAAAATATCATGGATTATTTTTCCCTTTGAAAGTTACACACAAATTGAGAAACTGACCCTACATTTAATGTTTTCTTTAGAAACTTTTTAAAAATCTCATGTATTTTTTCAGGATTTTTGTTTCTTACTGCTTACCTGCTTCATCAGGGTTATAGAGACTGAGAATAATTTTTTATTTGTAATTTGCGGTTCTGCTAATTGGATTCTCTACAGGTGATATAAGTCTAGGATTTTTTTTTTTTTTTTAAGATTTATTTTTTGTTTTTGACACAAACACAGAGAGAGAGAGAGAGAGAGAGAGAGAGAGAGAAGGGGGAGGGCCCAGAGCAGTCTTTATAGTTGTACATCATCAATTCTCGACACAGTTTCAGTCTACACGGGTGGGTGGGGGACCACGCAGAGTGGGAACCAAACTGGGGGCCTCCTGCATGGGAAGCATGCCCCAGTTCAGCATATGGATCCACACAGGCTGGGGCTGGGATTCGATCTTCAGTCCCCAGGACTGCAAAGCGGGCGCTTAACCCACTGAGCCATCCCGGCTTAGGTCTAGGATTTTTGAAGTTCTGGATTCTGTTATTGTCCTTTAAAATGTGTTTTCATTTGCTCTTTCTGCAGTTATTTTTTAAGGGCTGGGAGGAAACTCCATGAAGTTTTAACCTATCCCATTCCTATAGGTAGATAGATAGATAGACACATGGATGATCAGAAAGAACAAGTATTTATTGAGCCACTATTCTAGGCTCTGGGAATGTAACCACAAACAAGATAGACAAGTAAGGTAACCCATGCTTTCTTGGAGTTTATAGTAGTGTAATAAAAAACAAGCAAACCACTTAATTACAGATTGTGATAGATACAATGAAGAATAAAAAAGATGATGTGGTAAAGAGTAAAGAGACAGGCATTTTAGATGGAACAAACAGGTTTATAAAAGGTAAGCTGCCTAGGTAGGAAATAATTCATAAAAATAATTACATAGACCTTAAACTTTAGGCATATATAGCCAGAGTTTCTCTTAGTTATTCTTGAAAATTCAGAAAAGTAAGTAGCTCTCATAAATGCATTTCTTCTGTTTTCTGTCCTATTACTTCTAGTACTTGACTTCTCAGTAACATTTGACTCTTTTGGTCACTCCTTTAAGAATCACTATATTTTGGTTCTGTGACTTTCACATCTCTTGGTTTTCTTCTTAGTCATCTGACTACCCTGTGGGTTCCTCTTACTCACTTTTGGTGTTCCTTAGCATTTTTCTAAGGTCCTCTTTAGTTCTCACTCTGTGCACCCTGCCTAGCTGATATTATCCATTCCCATGAGTTCAGTGACCGTTTGTTGACTATTTCAAAATGTATATCATTCATTTAACAAATACTTATTAAGTGGTTATTATGTGCCTGTACCCTGTCCTTTAGGTATACAGTGGTGATTAAAACACACAAGATTCTTTCTTCATTGTGCTAACTGAAAGCCTATTAAGAACGTTTTAAGTCCAGATTTCTTTCTAAGTGTCAGATCCATGTTATTGTTGTTTATTGGACACGAAAGGCTCCCATGTCCAAAACTGAACTTATCTCCCAAGCTTGCTCCTCTTCTGTTCCCTATTTCTTGAGGAATACCACTAGCCACCTGTCTAGACACATGATCACCATCTTAATTCTTCTCTTGGGGAAGCTGGGATGGCTCAATGGGTTAAGCGCTCACTTTGCAGTGCTGGGGACCCAGGATCGAATCCCGGCCCTGGCCCATGCAGACCCATGTGCTGAACTGGGGAGTGCCCCCAGTTCATTTCTCTCTCTGTCTCTGTATCTCTCTCTCTCTCTGTCAAAAAAATAAAATTATAAAACAACAACAACAAAAGACCTGTTAATTCTTCTCTCTCCCACATTCCCATTGCTACTTTTTTTGTTTGTTTACAACTTCTAAATAATTCTGCAATCTTTTTCTTTCCAAATCCCACTGATATAGGCCACTTACATCTCTTGTCCTGAATCCCAACTCCGTAGAGTTTGAACTTTGTGTCATTCTGACGGTATACAAGTGTCTGGTACATAAGAAGTACCCAATGAATATTTCTGAATAAGTGAATGGATGACTATAACTGCCCACGAGTGATCCATCTGCTTCCAGAATTGTCAGCCTATAAGCTGCCCACCACGCTATACCCAGATCTCTCCAAAATATCAATCTGATCAAATCATTTCCTTTCTTAAAAGCCTTTAGAGCCTCTGTCTAAAGTTCTTAAAATGACTCAAGTACCCAACATACTGGACCTTGTTATCTAACGGCTCCTTATCTTACCAGCTTCATCTTTCCCTTTTTGAGCCATTTTGAGCCAACATTTTACATTCGTTAGTGAAAAGTATTCTAGCTAGGTTTTAAAAGCTGCCACTTTGATTGACACTCTCTCTCTGTTGTCTGGTTAACATTCTTCATTTTTCAGATTCAATTCTGGGATGCCTTTTATGAACACCCAAGTATGGATTGTACCTATATTGTATCTTCCCAAGGCATTCTGTCCTTCCCCTCTCATAGCACTTCCAATGTTATGTCAAACTAACCCATTGCTTTAATTCCACTAAGCCAATGGGATACAGAAGGTATTTAATAGATACTATTTGTTGATTGGTTGAATGGATGGATGGATGAATATGCTAAAGGTCAAATTGCTAAACCTAACTATTTAAAGTTCTCTTTTGTGTGTTCAAGTTATTATACTTACTGTTGGTGCCAAGTTATGCTAACACTTCCAAAAAGTTCTTCAATAAATCCTTTGACTTATACAAATACAGAAAAATCATGACTGAGTATGGTTACTGCTGACACTTTAAACTTTACTTATATTGTCATATACATAGTAGATATCCTAGAAATATTTATGCATTTTATAGATTAAAATACTAAGATCATTGGAACTACTGTCAGAAATATAGGGATTATTTCTGCATTTGCAGAGGTTGGGCTACATAACCCTTTTTTTTTTTTAATTTGCTTTATTGTTCTTTTTTCTTTTTATATCTTTTTATATTTATAGAGAGTAATTATTTTATCTTCAGTGCATATTTATTTTTATTTTACTTTTGACAGATAGAGAGAGAGACAGAGACAGAGACAGAGAACCGAACTGTGGGAACTCCCCAGTTCAGCATGTGGGTCCTGCCTGGGCCGGAGCCGGGATTCGATCCTCGGTCCTCGGGGCCTCAAAGCGAGCGCTCAACCCGCTGAGCCGTCCCGGCTTTCCCTGCTTTATTGTTCTTGACAGAGACAGAGAGAAACAGAGACAGAGAGAAGGGCGAGGGCCCAGAACAGTCTCCAAAGTAGTAACTCATCAGTTTTCAACTTGGTTTCATTCCACACAGTGGGGCGGGGGCCAAGCCAGGAACCAGGCCAGGGGCCTCCAGCATGGGAGGCACACCCCTTGAGCCAGGGGCCAAACTGGGGGGCAAGGACCAAACTGGGGGCCTCCTGCATGGGAAGCACACTGCAGTTCAGCATATGGGGCTGCACATGGGCTGGGGCTGCAAAGTGAGCGCTTAACCCGCTGAGCCATCCTGGCTTCCCCGACATTTTTAATTAGATATAACAGTGGTACTCTACAGTAACAAATAAAATTGCTAGCAAAACAGCATTTATATTTGAATAAACATTCATTCTGAAGAATAGTAAACATTTTTGGGGGGGCCTTGAAATGTATATTGGTTAAAAGCCTCTGCTTAGACTATTATGGTATAAATAATTATTTTAATTATCAAATTTTAATTATCAAATCCTCAATTTGAATTTTCTTTCAGTTATCTGTTATCCTATCCTTTTTTTTGTTACTGCTACCTATTCAAAAACAAATACCTTTTAAAAAGTTAAACAAGTTCCACAGAAGTGTGGAATCAAATAAATAGGCTTTTGTAAAACCAGAAGGGTAACTTTTTAAAAAGACTGTTGTTTGTCTGCTATGAAAATAGTACTTGAATTTGTTTGATGTGATTTGGGAAATATTTGACAGAAATTATCCACTCATTTGTGGCTCTGTTTAATTTTAACTCTTTTAAAGAATACTTTTATGCTGAGTTAGGAATTAATTTAGTCAATTTTAATCTTCTCTAACCTAGCTGAGGACTAGGAAGTGAATAAAGATTTCTGAATAGCTATAATGAATGTCTCAAAGTGTGCAGTCTTGGCCTGTTGAAGAAACATTTAAAAGCAAAGTATGTACTTATTTACTCTTATTTTAAATAAAATTGTTTTTTTGGCCCTCAGCAGGTTATAAATAGCAAGTTAAAAGTGTATCTGTTAGAGATAAGTACTTATACATAACAAGTGACAGGTGTCTGTGAAACCAGAGTCTGAAAATTACAAAAACCAATATAGTACAGTGGCCAAGGACAAGGGCAATAGGGCTAGGTTGCCTTAGTTCAAATCCTGGCTCTGTTACTTCGTAGCTACGTAATAATCATCAGCAGGTTTCTTAATAACATGCCTCTTTCCTAATCTGTAAATAGGGAGCATAATAGTAATAACCTCATAGAATTGTGAGGATTATGTAAGAAAATTGAGCTTTTCAAAGTTCCAGACATTTGGTTAAATTGTACTAAATGTTACCTGTATGTCTGATATCTACCTACCTATCTAGCCCTCCCATTTATTCACTTATAAAACAGGTGTTAATTAACCACTTTGTGCTCAGAGTGGGAGGACAAGAATGAGTAGTCTAGGGTCCTACCCTTGAGGAGCTCATGATCTAGTTGGGGAGGTTAATTAACGTAGACAACTAGGGCAGCCTTAGGTGAGCATTCTGAACAAGTACTTTATGTACAAGGCGCTAAAAGCCTAACAACTGAGAGATGGCTTCACAGAGACAGGGTGGCATTTAACTGGGTTATGTGTCACAGAGCCAAAGCATGTGAGGTTTGAAAGTATGTGACCTATTCAAAAAGCTACAGAAGCATGACATTTATTTTTTTTATATACTTAAGTATTAGTTTTCCTTATGTTCTTTAAAAAATAAAAAATAATACTAGCACTTCTACCCCAGAGGGCAGTGGCAGGAATTGAGGTTGAATAGGTTCTAATCACAGGTCAGAAAGTAAAGGATAGTGTTGTCAAATTAAGATTTTTTTTTTAATTTATTTTTATTGTTTTGACAGAGAGAGAGACAGAGGGGGAGGGCCTGGAGCAGTCTCCATAGTTGTACGTCATCAGTTCTCCACATGGTTTCATTCCTTACAGGTGGGTGGGGCCACACAGGGCAGGAACTGGACTGGGGGCCTCCAGCATTGGTGTTGGCATAAAAACAGACACATAGATCGATGAAACAGAATCTGGAGTGCAGAAATAAATCCACAACTACATGGTTGTTTACTGTATGACCTCAGTTCAGCATATGGGTTCACATGGGCCAGGACTGGGATTTGATCCTCCGTCCGAACCAGGGGCTGCAAAGTGAGTGCTTAAACTCACTGAGCCATCCTGGCTTCCTCTGGACATTTTATGTAAGTGGAAACATAATATGTAGTGTTTGGTGACTGGTTTTTTTTACTTAGCATGGTGTTTTCAAAGTTTATCCATGCTGTAGCATGTATCAGAACCCCATCCCTGTTTATGGCTGAGTAATATTCCACGGTATGGATAGTACTATATTTTATTTATCCTGAAGCAGTTGGGGACATCCATGTTGTTTCCACTCTTTGGCTATTATGGTAATGTTCCTGTGAACATTCCATGGGAGGCACACCCCTGTGAGCTGGGGGCCCAACCAGGGGCCTCCCACATGGGAGTCTCACCCTGGCGAGAATCGAACTGGGGTTCCACACCCCAGTTCAGCATATGGGTCTGCATGTGCCGGGGCTGAAATTCAATCTTTGGACCCCAGGGCTACAAGACAAAGCCCTTAACCCACTGAACCATCCTGGCATTCCCCCAAATTAATATTTTTTATCTTGAAGTTGTTACTGTAATGCAGTATGGTTTATAATGGTGATTCACAGTGATTCAGAATGATGATTCTTACCAACAAAAGGCTCCATTTTTTTCTGATATGTTCCATTTTGAGAAGGTAGGTACATATGAAATTGTAGAAACGTTTTTCATTAAAACAGGTATGATAATGTTTGGGTGCTTCAGTTTTTTCTTTTTTTTTTTTAAGATTTTATTTTTTATTGTTTTTGACAGAGAGACAGAGAGAGAGAGAGAGATACAGAGACAGAGAGAAGGGGGAGGTCTCAGAACAGTCTCCATAGTTGCA
The DNA here is from genome assembly GCA_004027555.1 of Craseonycteris thonglongyai. Taxonomy (NCBI): domain Eukaryota; kingdom Metazoa; phylum Chordata; class Mammalia; order Chiroptera; family Craseonycteridae; genus Craseonycteris; species Craseonycteris thonglongyai. Next base: position 18,704 of record PVKE010023231.1, read on the forward strand.
CATCATTGGGTTTTGTTTTTTTTTGTGTGTTTTTTTTTTTTTAAATATTTATTTATTTATTTTTAATTGTTTATTAACAGAGAGAGAGAGAGAGAGAGATACAGAGACAGAGAGAGAACTGAACTGGGGGAGCTCCCAGTTCAGCACATGGTTCCGCACGGGCCGGGGCCGGGACTCGATCCTCAGTCCCCAGCGCTGCAAAGTGAGCGCCCAACCCACTCAGCCATCCTGGCTTCCCCGGGTTTTGTTTTTTTTTAAAGGTTTATTTATTGTTTTTGACAGAGAGAGACAGAGACAGAGACAGAGATAGGGAGAAGGGGGAGGGCCCAGAACAGTCTCCATAGTTGTACATCATCAGTTTTTCAACATAGTTTCATTCCACAGGTGGGCTTGGGGCTGTACAGGGCAGGAACTGGGCCAGGGTCTCACCCCAGTGAGAACTGAACTGGGGGCACTCCCCAGTTCAGCATATGGGTCCTCACAGCCGGGGCTGGGATTTGATCCTCGGTCCCCAGGGCTGCAAAGTGAGCGCTTAACCCACTGAGCCATCCCGGCTTCCCCCATCATTGGTTTTTCCACATAGTTTCATTCCACAGGTGGGTGTGGGGCTGCACAGGGCAGGAACTGGGCCGGGGTCATCACCCTTGTGAGAACCAAACTGGGGGCACTCCCCAGTTCAGCGTATGGGTCCAGCATGGGCCGGGGCTAGGATTTGATCCTCGGTCCCTGGGGCTGTAAAGTGAGCGCTTAAGCCACTGAGCCATCCCGGCTTCCCCAGTTTTTTCTTAAAAGTGTGGTTATGAAACTATTAAAAGTATGGTTGTGGTTCTTAGTGATATTAGTTAATTGCTAGTATTAAATTTTGTTGACTTTAAAATGAAAATTTTCGTTCCCCAACAGACTGCATTAAAATTAAAAAAGAAAGAAAGAAAAGAACCATATGATCCAGCAATCCCTCTTCTGGGTATCTACCCAAAAAACTTGAAAACCTTAATCCACAAAGATATATGTACCCCAGTGTTCATCGCAACTTTGTTCATGGTGGTCAAGTCATGAAAACAACCAAAGTGTCCTTTGATAGATGACTGGATAAAGAAGTTGTGGTACATCTACACAATGGAATACTAAATGACAAGAAAAGATGAAATACAGCCATTTGCGACAACATGGATGGACCTTAAGATCATCCTGTAAAGCTAAATAGGAAAAAAATGAAGAACCATATGACTCCACTTACATGTGGAATATAAAACTGAAAGTAACAAAAATACAAAAACTCGTGGACACGGTCAATTGTTTAGTGGTTATGAGGGATGAGGGTAAGGGGGAGGGCGGGTGAAAGAGGAAGGAGGGGGCATCAAGTATATGGTGATGGAAGGAGAACTGAATCTGGGTGGTTAGTACACAATGCAACACATAGATGGTGTACTGTAGAATTGTACACTTGGAACCTATGTAATTTTTATCAACTAATGTCACCCCAATAAATTTAACAAAAAAAAAAATCAAGGCAACTTATATTATTAAAAAAAAAAAAACCAACTTGATTTTTTTTCTTGTGAAAATTTCACTTTATGTAGTTACCAACATATTTTTTTCCTTAAAAATATTTTTTTGTGGTAAAAATATACATAACATAAAACTTAATATTTTAACCATTTGTAAGTGTACTATTCAATGGTATTAAGTACATTCACATTGTTATATATCCATCACCACCCTCCATCTCCAGAACCTTTTTATCACAAACTGAAACTCCATACCCATGAAACAGTAATTCCAATTTTCACCTCCTAGCCCCAGAAACCATCTTTCTATTTTCTGTCCCTATGAATTTGATTATTCTAATACCTCATGAAAGTGTCTGACTTATCTCACTTAGCATGTTTTCAGGTCTCATCCATTTAGTAGCATGCCTCATAATTTCATTCCTTTTTTTTTTTTAATTAATTTATTTATTTAGACTGAGAGAGAGACACACACACAGAGACAGAGACAGAGAGAGAACTGAACTGGGGGAGCTCCCAGTTCAGCACATGGTTCCTCACGGCCGGGTCCGGGACTCGATCCTCGGTCCCCGGCGCTGCAAAGTGAGCGCTCAACCCACTGAGCCATCCCGGCTTCCCCTCATTCCTTTTTAAAACTGAATAATGTTCCATCTTATGTAGTATATATAAGTCCCTTCTTATCAGTTATTTGCTAATATTTTCTTGCATTCTGTGGGTTGTCTTTTTACTTTTTTGATGATGTCCTTTTTTTAAAAGATTTATTTTTATTGTTTTTGACAGGGAGAGCGTGATACAGAGACAGAGAGAAGGGGGAGGGCCCGAACAGTCTCCATAGTTGCACATCATTGGTTTTTCCACATAGTCTCATTCCACAGATGGGAGTGGGCTGCACCAGGCAGGAACTGGGCCGGGGTCTCACCCCAGTGAGAACTGAACTGGGGGCACTCTGCAGTTCAGCATATGGGTCCGCATGGGCCAGGGCCGGGATTCGATCCTTGGTCCCCCGGGGTTGCAAAGTGAGTGCTTAACCCACGAGCCATCCCAGCTTCTCCTGATGGTGTCCTTTGAAGCACAGAAGGTTTTAACTTTAATGAAGTCCAATTTTTATTTTTATATATATATATATATATATATATATATTTTTTTTTTTTTTTTAAGATTTATTTTACTGTTTGAGGGAAGGTGAGAGAGAGAGAATGGGGGAGGGCTCAGAGCACTCTACAGTTATATTCCATCAGCTGTGACATGGTTTCACTCCACACAGGTGGATGTGGAGCCATGCAGGGCGGGAACCGAGCCAGGGGCCTCCCACATGGCAGATGAGCACCCTGGCCACCCAGGCATCCCAGTGGCCACCTGCTGCACCGCAGCTCAGCATATGGGCCTGCACGGGTTGGGAATTGAACCCTGGACTTCGCGACTGCGAGATAGGCGCTCAACCACTGAGATATCGTGGCATCCCCTGTATATACAGTATATTTTTTGATTGCCTGTGCTCTAGGTGAAAACATAACGAACCATTACCTTGTCTGAGGTGACAAAAACACCTATGCTTTCTTCTAAGAGTGTTACACTTTAACCTCTTATATTTGTGTTTGATCTATGCTGATGTGTGTTTTTCTTGTTGTGTTTTTAATATGGAGTCCAAATTAATTTCTTTGCATATGGATATCCAGTTGTCCCAGCATTTGTTGATGAGACTATTCTTTCCCCCATTGAATTGTCTTGGCACCTTTGCTGAAAATCAATTAATTATAAATGTGAGGGTTTATTTCTGGATTCTCAATTCTATCCTATTTATCTTTAGGTCTGCCCTATACCAGTACCACCCTATCATGCTTACTGTAGTTTTATAAGTTTTGAAATCAAGAAGTATGTCTTTTAACTTTGTTCTCCATTTTTAAGATTGTTTTGGTTATTCTGGGTTTACAGTTCTGTATGAAGCTAGTTGGGCCTTCTATAGGGATTTTGTTGCATTTGTAAGTTAATTTGGGGAGTATTGCCATCTTAATGATGTTAATTAAATCTCTTGATCCACGAACATGGGATGTCTTTCCATTTATTTAGGTCTTCAGTTTCTTTCAACAGTTTTATTTCGATTTCTTTTTGAGGCTATTGTAAATTGAACTGTGTCCTTAATTTCATTTTTTTACTGTTCCTTGAAAGGTGTTTAGAAATAGACTTGATTTTGTATATTGATTTTGTATCCTGCAACCTTGCTGAACTAATTTATTCTGAAAGTTTTTTTGTGTGTGTGTATGTGTGGATTCCTTAAGATTTTTTAATGAACGATATCATGTCCTTAGCAAATGAAGATAGTTTTACTTCTATCTCTCTAATCTGGGTGCCTTTTATTTCATTTGCTTGCCTAATTGCCATGACTATAACCTCCAGTACAATACTGAATACAACTAGCAAGTGTGACATTTTTGCCTTATATTTGATTTCAGTGGGAAAGTATTCAGTTTTTAACCATTAAGTGTGATGTTGTGTGAGTTTTGTAGATGCTTTTTATCAGGTTGAGGGCGTTTCCTTCTATTTCTAGTCTGTAGAGTGTTTTTATTTTTTATTCTGAAGGTATGTTGAATTTTGTCAGTCGATTTTTCTGTACCAATTCAGACAAGTCAGTACTGTTCAGATACATTTTTAGGTACAGGTGGTTTTTTTGTTTTGTTTTTAATGTCTGGAAATAATTTACTTTTGACAAGACAGAAGTCTAATTTTATAACTAAAGATAAATTTGATAAAATTAATCCTTTAAAAAGGCATATGTGTACACCAGTAGTGTATAAGAGTTATTTCTTGTGTCTTTGTCAACACTCTGACACTCAGACTTTTTGGTTGTTATTGCTGATCTGATGTGTGTGAAACAACCTCTTGTTTTAATTTTCTTTTGTCAGATCACTAGTGTGGTTGAGCATATTTTCTTGATAATTCCTTTTCTGTGAATTGCCTGTTCAATTTCATATACTCATAACTGGCAACAACCTATGTCTGCCTAGATCTAAGTTATACTTTACAATTGTTTTTATATTCTTTTATGATCACCAATGGCTGCTAAGACCACTGGGTGAAAAGGACTGGGAAATCCTTAGTTTAAAAGAGACTTAAGAGATGTATAATCTTGATGCAAAATATGGACTTTGTTTGAATCCTGATTTCAAACGCATTTAAGAGACAGCCAAGAAAATCTGAATAGGGACTAAATAGTCCCTATTATTTCATTAAGGAAATGGTGCTATTCTAACTCAGTCCTTTAGCATTTATAAGCTAAATTTTCTTTTAAAGGAAAACTTCTCCCTCATCAACTGTTTGGTTACCCCAAAGGCAGGATAAGTGCTAGATTTAAAAAATTTTCATACCTTTGTAATTTACAAGAGCTCTTTCTTGTTCTTAACTCTTTTTCTACCACTCCTCTTTTTAAAAATGGCATACTGTTCTGGTTTCTGGATGCAGTTACTTTTCTTTGGTCTCTTGAGTATATAAATTTTAGTTTTCATTTGTTCTCTGCTTTGTCTATTTCCTCAGAGTACCCCCCTCCCGTTTTGTTTTGTTGTTGTTTTTTTGTTTTTTTAGTAGTTTTGGTCTCTCTCAAGTTGGAGCTTTAAGTACTTTGATAATCCTTAATTATTCCTTCACGTTTTAAGAGAAAGGCACTAAAAAAGGAGGGCTAGAAGCCGTGTGTGCCTGTATGCAGTTTATTGCCTATTGGGAACCCAGATTTCAGTACACCGTGGCCTTTACTCAGAGACATATTAGTTTTTCCAAAGAAATATAATTTCTTTAGGGGTGGGAGAAGTGAGATGGTGGATAAGTCTAGTTATCATGGGAATCTGAGTGGGCAGGAAGGGAAAGGGGGGCTGTCAGTATTGTTTGGTACATGGATTTTACTTCATTCCTCTCTCTTTTTTTTTAAAGATTTATTTTTATTGTTTTTTTGACAGAGAGAGAGAGAGATAGAGAGAAGGGGGAGGGCCCAGAGCAGTCTCCATTGTTGACAGCATTAGTTTTCCATATAGTTTCACTCCATAGGTGGGCCACAGGGCTGCACAGGGCAGGAACTGGGCTGGAGCCTCCCACATAGGCTCTGGCAAGAACTGAACTGGGGGCACACCCCAGTTCAGCATATGGGTCCGCATGGGCCGGGACCAGGATTCAATCCTCGGTCTCGGGGGCTGCAAAGCGAGTGCTTAACCCACTGAGCTATCCCAGCTTCCCCAACTCTCTTTTCTTTTGGCATCTGGCTCTGCCTGTTATCCCCTAGTCTAGAATCTTTCTTACTGGGTTTCTTAAGGAAATGAACTTCCTCTCTTCTGTGTGGGTGGGCAAGCAGGGCTGCCAGCTTCTCTGAGATGGCTCTGGGGAACTACTAGGGATATTACTAACTAGTGATTTTAGACTTCTACTCATCTCCCATGTTTTCAGCCCCACCCTCACCCCAATTCCCTAAATAATTACATAGTTCTCATACTATGAGTCTATCATATATACTTACCTGCTGTCTATCATTGATATACATTTAAGTTATACAGTTTTGAACTGTCACAAAAAGCACTTACTGAATATCCATGTACATGCACCTTTGTGTGTATTTATTTGGTTTTTTTAATTATTTTTTTTTT
>PVKE010023232.1:0-24829 GCA_004027555.1 Craseonycteris thonglongyai
TTTTGGGAGAGGGTTGGGGGAAGCAGTCAGTTCTGTGCCTTGGGGCTGTTCTTTTAGGTTGCAGTTTTAGCTGTTAGAAGGCAGGGTAGTGAAGGTGTGGTTCCGGGGGTGGGGGCGTGTGAGTAGGAGCTAGGGCGGGCCTGAGACACAATAGCAGATTCCTCTGTTTGCAGGGAGGCTGGTGGTTCAGAGCAAAGGCTGGGCGAGCTGCTCCTGGCCGCCTTTTCAATGCCTCTGTGAGCCTGTCTGCTTGCAGCTCAGCAGTAGTGGGGGCTGGGTGAGCAGCTGGGGCTTTTCTTCCCCTCTGATCGGGCTGCTTTTTCACTGTCTCTGTGAGCCTGCCTGCCGTCTGTGGGCCTGCTTGCCGGGGCGCCGCTTAGCAGTGGTGCAGGCAGGTGGGGCTTGGCAGAGGCTCGGCTGCAGCTGCTCTGCAGGACCGGGATTCACTCTAAGCACGTCTATTGTTGCCCAGCGTGCTCCCTCAGTGTCCACTGAGCCGCTGCCCTCACTCCAAGAGCCCTGTCTTCAAAAGGTGCTCCCTCACAGACAACCTTAGGAGCTCAGCTGTGTCTCCTCTGTGAATCAGGGGTGCCGAGCTGCTGCTGCTGCGGGCTGGTGCCCTGCTCTCACCCCGCCCGCCGGGAAGTGCAGCCGCCCTGCTCCACAGTCCTTGGTCCACTTTAGGCTCTGTGATCTGATTAGGGCACCGCGTGTCGCCCCTTGAGTTGGGATGTTAAATTGTCCACATTCCTGTGGGGCTTCCACGCTCCCCAGGTCTCGGCTTCCAGCCCGCCCTGGGTCTGGCTCCACTTTGGCTGTAGTCCCTCAATCCCCCTTTGTTTTTGCCAGCCCCGGGCCGAGCTCCGAGCTCCGTTCCTGTCTCCAAACTGCTCCTTCTCCCTCCCTCTCCCGCTCTCCCCTTTTTCCTCTAACCTTTGTGTGTTGTTCTGCGTTGTGTCGTTCTCTCAGTTGAGGTTGCTTCTCAGGGTTTCCCCTGTGGGTTCCTTTTTGTTTGTAAGTCCCTTCCCAGGTAGGTGTCTGGGTTCTCCTCTCATGCCGCCATCTTCCTACTCTTCTATTTTTATAGACTCATTTTTGTTTGTTTTTTCATGGATGAACTCTCATATAAGGGGATAACATTAGCTGTTTGTTGTTAGTGTTCTTCTCTTTGATGCCTCTTATTCTTACAGTTTTTTTTTTAACTTGACTGTTTTGTTTTTTGTAATCTTTATATCTCCTACTGGAAGCTTTCTCCAAATATCTAGTCATACTGGCTATCTGGTCATGTTTACGAATGAGATTTAGTTTATTTGTTGATAGACTTCATTTCATCAGACAGCCCTCCAATCCTCATAACTGTAGGTGATTTTCCTAGGGCTGATCATTTTGTCAGGAGAAGCTTCCAGACTCCTTTCTGTGGGTTCAAGCTTAATTGTCAGAGTTCTGGGAGCTGGAACAGGCTGAGGTCAGCATTGCTCAGTTCAACAATGGCCTCTCCCCTCCTCTGTACATGATGCCTTGTAACCTGAAACTTCTTTTAAAAACGTTTCCTCTGAAAATAAACTATCTATTGATTGCTGGGTTGGGGAAGAGGGTGTGACAGACAACTTTCACTATATACCTTCCTCTCATTTTGGCCTCTCCTCTCTCCCAGTTCTGGAACTTTTTGCGATTCTATGATATAAACTGGTTTATTTCCTGCTGACTGTCTTTTCTCTGGGGTAGTTCTCTGGTTTCTGCTTTTTGTTTTGTTTTGTTTTGTTTTGTTTTTTAAGCCACTTATTCCCACACTTTTCATTGCTCAGAAACATGTGTATTATTTTTCATCTATTTTCATTTTCTGTAGTATTTCCTTGTTATTGTGGCTTTATGGCTTTTAAATCTTCTACTGCTGTCTCATCAGCTTAGAAGAAGGGAGCAGAGATAAGCAATGCATTCATTTCCTGTTTATGCATATCAATGAACTTTGGGGTAACATTTCTACAAAAAGCCTCTAATCCCTTAAATAAAAGTCCTTGTGAGATTTTGGTTAGAGTTACATTAAATCTGTACGTTATTTTGAAGGAAAAATTACTTCTTTTTAATATCCAGTTTTCCCATCTGGAAACATAGATGACTCTACATTCAGTTCCTCTGCACCATCTGCCAGTTTTCTGTATATGTGTCCTGCAGCTGATCAAGGGGTAGTGGGGAGTGGAAATACATTAAAGCAGCTTTGAAGAAAGACAAAGGTTCCGGCCCTGACTCTGCTAAGAGCAGTGTGGCATCCAAAATTGACTCAATTGTGCTAGCCTTGTTTTCATTAGATCCAAACAGACATTAACAAATAGTTAGTGGAGTTGTGAAATGTGAAATAGTCTTCATAAAGCATACAGAATTGAGATTTTTTAAATGATAATAGTTCTTATTTACTATTTAATTAATGTGGAATACTTCCTGTTACATGCTTATGTTACTGGAGGGTTGAGTCCTCCTCAGAGCTATGTCTAGGTTGTTGATGTCCTGAGCAAAGAATTGAGTGAGACACCAAAACACAGAGGTGAAAAGAAAGTTTATCGAAAGAAAAAGGCAGCAAAAGTACACTTCCAAGAGATGGAAGTGGACCTGAGCAAGAGGTGTCTCAAAGTCCTAATTACAAAGGGCTGAGCAGCTTTATTGCCTTATCTTAAAAGAAGAGAACACCTTTTTGGGGTGTGGGGTCATTTGATTGACAGTCTTAATTGATGGGGTTTTTTATGTCACTTCTTTAACTGTGCATGTTCTTTCCCAGAATGCATACAGAAAAACCCATGGGTGGAGAGACACAGGGGGCAAGCCTTGATGGGTATTTTATTGTAATTTTGTTATGAGGCTGGGGGTGAGGCTAAGTACAAGGTCTGAAGGCTTGTGCTTGCATCAAAACCAAGCTAATTTTCATTAGGGTCTTATCTCTTTTTTTCAGGAAAATTTTGGCAGAAAGATTCACCTCTAGGAGCTGGGCTTAGGCAGTCCCTGGGTGCGGATGCTGGTGGCGCCAGACACTATTTTGGCAGGAAGATTCATCTCCAGGTGTTAGGTCTGAGGGGTGGGGTTCCTGGAGAGTAAGCACTAGTGATGTAAGGCACTATTGATTATATTGCTTCCCATGGATTTTTGGTCTCAGTCAGGGTCTCCTGGAAGGGTAGCAAAAGGTGGTAATTATCCCAGCAATGTGAACTTTATGGGAGGGGTCCCTTAGATCCCCCTACTTTAACTTTTAACTGCTTTCCTGCTTTTCTCTTGAGAGATGTGATCCACCTTAAATCTCTTTGGGAATTTGAGGGGCTGAAGGTCTCTTCTTCTGTATCTATTTCTTCCTGAGTGTTGCCATCACCCCTGCTTATTGGGGTTCATGGAGCTCTCTCCCTAACTGGGCTAAAAGGGACGAAGGGATCTTGGAATCTATCTAGAAGGTCACATTCAGTTCTTTCTTTTTTTTTTTTTTAAGATTTATTTTATTGTTTTTGACAGAGAGAAAGGCAGAGAGAAGGGGAAGGGCCCAGAGCAGTCTTTATAGCTGTGTTATCAGTTTTTGACATTGTTTTATTACACACAGGTGGGGAGGGGCTGGGGCAGGGAGGGGAGGTGCTGCACAGGGCAAGAACCAGGTGTGGGGCCTCCCATATGGAAAACTCACCCTTGCAAGAACCAAACTGAGGCCACATCCCAGTTCAGCATATGGGTCTGCACAAGCCAGGACTGGGACTCAACCCCTGGACACCAGGGCTACAAAGCAAGTGCTTGACCCACTGAGCCATCTGGCATCCCCTTCAAATGAGGTGGGTTGGAATTCTTACTGGGTTATGAGCCATGTTTCTAAGGACCTTAGACTAGGAGAGACAGATTTAATTAATACAGTTAAAAGTATAAATTTAGGGGAAGCTGGGATGGCTCAGTGGGTTAAGCACTCACTTTGCAGCTCCAGGGACTGGGGATCAAATCCCAGCCGTGGCCTGTGCAGAACCATATGCTGAACTGGGAGCTCTCCCAGTTCAGTTCTCTCTCTGTCCCTGTCTCCTCTGTATCTCTCTCTCTCTCTCTCTCTCTCTCTCTCTCTGTCAAAAAAAAATATTTAAAAGTATAAATTTATGAAGCAGTCTCCAGATTCCTAAGTGCAGGGTGTCTATGAAAGGAAAAATTTATCTTAGCCTCTCAGGGTCTGTGGCCCAACTGGCATAGCTGTTTATTCTTGAGATATTGCTTTCCCATGGCTTGAAAAGATAGTAAGACTATAATTAATAGTAGAGAGGGAATTTTACAGTAATCAACTAGCATAGTGAGCAGGGGTGTTTAATCCTAAAACAATCTACCTTTAATTAAAAAGAAACAGAATGGTTAAAAAGTGGGGGGTTAAGGAGTGGACTTTTCCCTAAAGGGGGTCTTTCCCCCTATCAACTATGTATTTTTTTAAAGGTAAATGGGATGTTTACTTTCGATATTTTAATTGTCTTTTTATAGTTATTTGGAAAGAAATTTCTCTTGGAGAAATATTTAGAATCCTAAAATATTCCTTGAATTCTCCATCAAATGCACAAAAATCAAACATAAAAGCAGTATAATGCTCTCAAAGTAATCTAAACTTCATAGAATAAAAGTCTTCTACCTTTACAGATAATTTATTGAGTTATTAATAACTTGGGATAAGTGAAAGAAGGCTAGATGTCAGAAGATACTTTGTTTATACACATACACACAAACACATACACACAAACACTAAATAACCCAGTTTCCTTGACATTATTTTCTAATTTTATAACCTTATGATATATATGAATTATGGTAGAATATACATATAGGAATACATATATGCACATATACAGAATACAGATATACAAATACATGTATGTCTGTTTATATAGACTAACTTTCAGTATTTCTAAAAAATAAGAAAGGTTCTGGAGCAGCAGAGGATATAAAACTAAAGATAGGCTCAGAGTGAAGGAGCTGATACTTTCTTCTGCCCTCACCTAGGACTCCTTACTTCTAAGATTTATTTATTTTTATTGTTTTTTGACAGAGACAGAGAGAGACAGAGAGAAGGGGGAGGGCCCAGACTGTCTCCATAGTTGTCCATCATCATATTTCTACATGGTTTGGTCCACACAAGTGGGCAGGGGCCACTCATGCTGTGAACTGGGCTGGGGGCTTCCTGCATGGGAGTTACCCCCTCGAGCCAGGGGCTGAACCAGGGGGAGAGGGATAAGAACCAAACTTGGGGTCTCCTGCATGGGAAACACACCCCAGTTCAGCATATGGGTCCACATGGGCCAAGGTCAGGATTCAATCCTCTATCCCTGGGGCTGCAAAGTGAGCACTTAACCCGCTGAGCCATCCTGGCTTTCCCAACTCCTTACTTCTAAAGACACTTTCTGGTGAATGAGCCCCTATGGTGATGACCTGCACACTGCATGACAGTATTTTGAATAATGCACCAAGTTAGTGCTGCTCCACACGCAGCAGCTCCTTTAAATCTGGAAAGAATTTTCTGCCTGTCCTCTGATCCACTCCCACTCCATTGGTCTCTCCTGGAGACCTGAGCTCAAGCCACTGCATGCCCCTTTCTCTTTCTCTTGTCCTCTGTCCATCTCAGTCACTTTTCTCCATGGTTCCATGTCAAAGAGAAGTCCAGTTCAGCCTGAATTAAGGCTCCTCTCAACCTTGTGACCTAAGCATTGCAGAGGTACAGCCTTTGCCCTCCTGAGCTTTGCAGGTGAGGCTGGTGTTGGCTTGGCCAAGGTTCCAAGTCAGGAAAGGCCAAGGAGATGTGAGGGGCTTCTGTATGCCATGCTCAAGTGGTTTGCTCTTTTTTATTTATTTATTTATTTATTTATTTATTTATTTATTTATTTATTTATTTATTTATTTAATTTATTTATTTTTATTGTTTTTTGACAGAGAGAGATAGATAGATAGAGAGAGAGAGAGAGAGAGAGAGAGATACAGAGAGAGAACTGAACTGGGGGAGCTCCCAGTCCAGCATATGGTTCCGCACAGGCCGGGGCCGGGATTCGATCCTCAGTCCCCAGTGCTGCAAAGTGAGTGCTTAACCCACTGAGCCATCCCGGCTTCCCCTGGTTTGCTCTTTATCCCAGAGGTTGTGAGCAGCCACTAAAGAACACTAGGCAGACAAGAGACATGAGCAAAGTGGTGTGTTTCAAAAAGATCCTTTTAAGTTACATTTTCATCAATAGTGGACAGAAAAAGTTAACAATCCCATGACTTCACTCATATGTGGAATACAAAACAGAGAGCAAGAAAGAAACAAAATCTCATGGACATAGTCAATAGTTCAGTTGTTACTCGAGGATAAAGGGGAGAGGGGTGGGAGAGCAGAGAAGGGGAGCTAAATATGTGGTGGTGGAAAGAAAGCTAACTCTGAGTGGTGAGCACATATTGTAACACATAGATGAAGTACCATAGAGCTGTACACCTGGAACCTATGTAATTTTTACTAACTAATGTCACCCTAATAAAGTTAACAATAAAAAACAAAACAAAACAAAAAACAAACAAAAACAGAAAGAAACACCACAACAATCCTGCATCATGCACTAAATATAGAAAGTGATTGCAGCCCTTTCCTCATCCCTGAAGTCTGCAAGGAAATATCTTGCTTTTATTATTATTTTTGCATCACTCTAGTACCAGTATATTGATAGTCTTTGGAAACAAATGACATTATTCTATTTATAGCATTCTGTGTTCAGTAGTGGCATTTTTATTTACAAAATACAGCAATTCTCAATCCCTGAAAATGTCAAATCCTAGAAAACGCAGCATTCCTACGTGTGAAAAAATTATTGAATTCTGAGCCTCACATTTCTGTTACATTGGGAGTAGAGACAAATTCTGTTTAGAAACAACTCCAAGAACAGTTTTTATATGTTATTTTCACATTGGAAACCAGTCAGATGTGCTTCAACCTTGAAGACTGTGTTTATGTGAAATTAAATAAACACGAGCTGCACTTTTTTTTTTCTAAATGGGAAATGGGTTTAGTGATGCTCAAACTTTCACACAAGGAAGTGCTATATCTGAAAAAACAAAAAAAGAAAGAAAATGGTGTGTTTCAGAAAGATCCATTTAAGTTACATTTTGATGAATAGTGGATTAATTTTCTAGGACTGTTGTAACAAATCCCTAGTGACTTAATAGGAATTTACTCTCTCATGTTTGAGAGGCCAGAAGTCTAGTATTAAGGTGTGTTTAAGGCTACCTTCCCTCTAAATGCCCTAGAAGAGAATCATTCCTTATCATCGTCCAGCTCTTGATAGCTCCAGGTGTTCCTTTAGTAATGGTAGCATCGTTCCCATCTGCTTCTGTCTTCACCTGGCTTTCTTCCATTTGTCTCCTTGTCCTCTTCTCTTTTTTTTTTTTAAAAGATTTATCTTTATTGTTTTTGACAGAGAGAGAGAGAGAGAGAGAGAGAGATACAGAGACAGAGAGAAGGGGGAGGGCCCAGAACAGTCTCCATAGTTGCACATCATTCGTTTTTCCACATAGTTTTATTCCACAGGTGGGAGTGGGGCTGCACAGGGCAGGAACTGGGCCGGTGTCTCGCCCCAGTGAGAAATGAACTGGGGGCACTCCCCAGTTCAGCATGTGGGTCCGCACGGGCCGGGGCCAGGATTCGATCCTCAGTCCCCGGGGCTGCAAAGTGAGCACTTAACCCACTGAGCCATCCCGGCTTCCCCCTCTTCTCTTTTATATAGACAGCAATGGTTGTATTTAGAGCCTCCCTAAATCCAGGATGATTTCATCTTGAGATCCTTAGTTAATTCATCTGCAAAGACCCTATTTCCCAATAAGGTCATATTCTGAGGTTCCAGATGGATATGAAGTTTGGAAGCACACTATTCAACCCCCTACAGATGGGAGAAGTTGGAGGTGGTTTACATAATTAGATTCTAGAAAGACCTGGGAAGGCATTATAGTGAGGGACCTACAATTAGAGGGAATGAGTGAGTGAGGAAAGTGTGGGGTAATGGGGCAGGTGTCAGGAAATGTGTATTTGGGAATAATGAGCTGGGAAAGGGTAAAAAAGAAGGATGAGGAGTAACAGAGTAAAACCTAATCACAAAATTTGCTTTCTGCATATCTAAGCATCTTCTACCATTTAACTCCAGCTCAAATGCAAATTTTTCTTCTATAATAATGACTAATATCATTTATTAATGCTTATTCCTTAGTTTATGGCTAGCACTGTGCTAAAGGTGGTATTAACATTGTCTCACTTAACTTTTGAATGTATGTTGTTTGCCAAGATAGAGGTGTGCTTATGATGGGCACTTAGCTCTGACAGGGTATGGGGGTAGAGAGTTCCCATTCTTTTCAGCTAACAAAAAATACTTGAACTACAATAGCTTGAGAGTAGAGAAAAAGTTTTAGAAACCTGGCTTTGTTTTTTTAAACTGAGACCCCTTTCCAAAGACAGCAGAAGGCTTTGGGACTGTTCTCCACCTGTCTGTGTTCCCAGTCAACTTCCTTGCTTTTGCCTGGACAAGTCACAGGGGGATGCTGGATTGCTTCTGTTAAAGTGCTTAAGTCATGTTTACCAATTCAGTACTTGGATTCTAATGAAAGTGGCTCTTCCATCTACTGTTCCAGGTCTGTTAACTTCTCTAAGACTAATTTTCTTCACCTATAAGACAAAAGTAACAGTTTCCTTGTCACAGACTTGTTGAAAGAATTAGCTAAGGTAATGTTTTTAAAGTTCTACTATAGAGTAGTGCATATGACAAGTGCTCCATAAATTATAGCAGCCATTATTATGTTATTATTATAGTAATATGAGATCTTTGTTTATAGGGATCATTAATTCAGTACAAAATGGCATCCTTAGGATCTCCAAGTGAGATCTTAGTCAGTTTCCATTTCTCACTACAGGATCTCCTGGCTTACTGCCTGTAATGGCCTGAATGATAGCCCATCCAAAAGATATGTCCACATCTTAATCCATGTGAACTATGAATGCAAACTTATTTGGAGAAAGGGTGTTTCTGTTATTTTAAGTGAACAAGTTCATAGTAACTTGTTGCAGCAGCTATAGGAAGCTACAACACTGGTAAGTTTAAAAGATTATCTTGCATTTAGTTTTTAATTCCTTTTTAAATTTTAGTTTGCTTTGTAAACAAAATGAAGCAATCAGTAACAAAGAGTGTTTCAATAGTCATGTAGATAAATATGCTTGTCAATAAATCTCAATTTAGCTGAAATGAACATTGAATTATTTGCAGTGTTTAAGAATATGAAATCACATTTCTCCTGTTATCATATATAAAAAAGAGAGGTCAAAGAGTGGCAGATGCTTCTATCACATTTGCATATTCAGTAAAGACAAATGGGCTATGAATGGAGCAAGGATATGGAAAGTCCCAGCACTTCCCAAGGAATTAACAGGAGATAAATCATAGCTGCCATCATAATTTAGAGGACACAATGCACACAAGTAGCATGGAAAAAAATAACCACTTTGTAGCAAAATGAATACAGGGAGTTAGGGTGAGAGGACAAATGAAAGGAAAAATTTTAAATGTAATCTGTTAGCCAAGAATAACAGAATCATTGAATCTTAGTGACACAGGGACCTCAGAAATTATTTAATTTACCCTCTAAGATAATGAAGGCAGTAGTCACCTCTACAACACCCACCGACAGTCATTAGGAAGCCTCTTCTTGAATACGGCCAGGTGTGGCAAATTTACTATCTCACAAGCATGCATTAGTTAATTTAACAGATACTAACCAGGCCTTTGCTATGAGCCAAGCACTGTAATATACAAGGATCTAGACTCCTTAGAGTCTCAAAAGCCAGTCTTTTCTCATGGCTGGGCCATTCATATAATCACACAGTGTGAGGCAAAGTGTGAACAGTGTTGCTCACACAGATATGGGATATCTGAGGCAGAGAATACTGAGCAAAATGGGTTCATTAGGGAGCAAAAAGGAATTTCAATTTATGACGAACCACATGCAAGTCCAAAGAAGTAAATAAAAGGAGATCTTCTATAGACTTGGGAGGGAAGCATTCTGTAAAGAAAGAGTTCTTAGGAGAAAACTCAAAGTTCAGGGTATAGTGACTTCTCATTGGCTGAGTATGGCAGTCTCCCATATTGGTTGTTATTGGGTAAATGAGAGTCTTTCTTCTGCTGAGGTAGTCAGGTATTATCACTTCTGTGAGAGATGCAAAGTACACCTGTCTTTTCCTATTGGTGTCAGTAGTATGAGTTCAGTGGCACATGCATGAGAGTTCTCTCTTCTAGCCTCCAGACTTCATTTTAAAGGAGGTTTCTGTTTGTTGATTTTCACAGTTTACAGTTTGTGAAAAGGCCCTGAATAAGGAACACTCATGAAGAGATCAGAGTGTGGAAAACAAAGTCAGAGTCAAAGCAGGGCCTACATTTTAAAGGGGCTTGTTAATGGCTTAGGGAATGTGCATTATTTGCCCAAAGAAGAGGAGATGTTATGTCACACCATTCAGGCCTGGAAGGTACACTGGGGAGCAAGAACAGGGTTAGGAACAATCTATTTAGTAGATGCCAGCAGCCAGTGAGAAGTGAACATCACTCAGCTGACCTTGGTGCCAGTGGGAATAGAGCAAGTACGGTACATGAATCCCAAGGAAATCATACAATGTGTTCAGCTAGAAATAGGATTATAGTGGTACATGTGCAAGAAAGAAGTGTATTATTGGGAAAGTGTGAGTAGCTAGTGGGAACATTAATGAAACCCTCATCCTTTAACTTAGATAAAATGATACATACAATTATATCTGGGTATGCTTTCTTACCCACCTACAAAAGATTGACAGTTGACACACTATAGTTGGCTAGATGAAAGAATGTAAGCATGAAAATCCTGTGTATTTTGTATTTGATCATTCCTCACATTTAAATTTTGAATTTAAAATAAGTGTGTGAGTTTATAAAAATAATGTTTGACTTTCTTGTGTAAAATAGAGATCATGATTCCACAACAAAGGAGTTCCAAAACTATTATGAGTGATGGGAAATGTAATTGCACTAAGTGTTGAGCTACTCAAAGTCTCTAGTTAAACACACATAATACACACACACACACACACACGTTTAAGTTCTGGTATGTTTTTATATAGAGTTTTATTTTTCATGATGTATTTTCTATTACACAAGTATGGTATTTTTCTAGGTCTTGCCCAATGTTTGAGTGAACATTAAAAGTTTAGTCATCGTGCTTTCAGTAAACTTACTGGCTACTGGACATGTTCCATGGATAGGATACTTATAGACTCTATACAGACAACTTAGTGGGAATTGACAGTCTCATGGGAAAATAATGCAGTGCAAGGGACTATGACAGATGTATGAGAAACAATGGAAGGAGAAGGATGGAGTTCCAGCTCATATCCTGGAAAAATCTACAATCTTGACATTTTGAAGAATTTTATGAGTGATAAACAGTAAGACTTGCAAGTGTTTAACATAGAATCTTTCTCAAGGGGTGGGCATTCTTATCTTTTCCCCCCTGTTGCCCACAGCATAGCAGGGAATCTTTTTCAGTGAGATGGAACTTGTAACTAATAAAAGTAAAATCCTTTTGGGGTATTTTATTTGACAGCTTTTGAGAGTAATGTTACTTGTGTGCTTTGAGATTTAAGTTCTGATGAGTTGAATATTTCAGCAAATGTAGGATTTTTACAGCCATCAAATGTTATGTCCTTTATAAGTAAAAAATCAAATTAAAAATACTACTCTACAATTTTTAATATTTTCATCATTGGGCTTTAGAGACTTCAAATATGTTTTTCATAAATCCTATCTTTCACATATGCCTCCATTCAACATCAAATACATACATACATTCTTACATGCAGTATCAAATTATACTTATGTACTAATTAAACTGTTATTAAATAAATTCTAATGTAATATGTTAGTTTAAATTTAATGTCACTTTTATAAACATGTTTTTGTTTGAGGAAAATAAACAATTAAAAAAGACATGATCGGCCTTCCCTACCCCATTCCACTGCCCCAGAACTTAAATTCCTCTTAATTGGCACAGATCCCTATAGGAAACCAATGTGACAATTAGAAGTCTGCCCTCATTATAAGACTCTCAAAGGAATACACGGTGTTGGGAAATTCTCTTATTTTCTCAGTTGCATTAAAAGCAATCTTTGAGTGCTGCATGAAGAGGCTCTATATAAAGCCATATGTCTAGTGAAAGGCATGCTTTTTAAACTCAGCATGGAATGGATGAGCAGCTGGGAAAACACAAACAATAGACTCTTCCACCTCTACATGGGTTGTTTGCCTTGTCAAAACTTTAGCTGTGCTTTAAGTACTGGGGTTCCTGGTTGGAGTTCTTAACCCTGATTTTATTCAGTGGGATAGTTTTCACTTTGTATTCACAGAAATTTCAGGTTCTGGGGAGGAGTTTTACACCTACCTCCCACCCCTTACAACTAAAGATGCTCTGATTCTCCATTTTATGTATTTTGGTTTTGTATAAAATTTAACCCAAATATAAAGTTATCTAGATAAAAAGTAAACAAAGACAGCAAACTTAAGATTTCAGATCTAAATGACCACCATGAGAATATTCCTGCCATATATTTCTCATGTTTGTAGTAAGCAAGGCATGGAGAAGAGGCACTTTATCTAATGAAAGAGCAGTAAATCTTGGGACTCAAGGAGAGGATACTAGCCTTCTCATCTCCAGGGGATGAGGTGGCATGGGCAGAGGTAGAAGAAAGTTAGGCTTTTTGATTACATAAATATAATCTCCTCTTATCTCTGTGTCAAGGGAAGACTAAAAGAGAACTGGGGGATTGCTAAAGGGTCCCATTTCATGGCTGTGCAGGGAAGAAAAATTTTGCTGCCTGGTTTCCGAAAAAGAAGGATTGGTTTACTTAGAGACAGCCAAATGTAAAGTTTTGATATGTTTTTCCTTCCTTTGCATTCAATGACCAAATGTTGCCTCCCAGAGGCTTTCCAGTCCTAACCATATACTAGGAAAATAATCTGATTAAATAAAGTTATGCAGGGTGTGAATGTCTCACAGTATACCCACCACCACCTAGATCAGGGCTGGGCAAAATGTCAATCAATCCATGGGTGGATCACCAAGCCATTTTGGGGTGACCATCTAAATAATAAAATAAATAGCCAGTGGGCCATGACATTTGGAAAAGTACCTCTTGCCCTAAAAATAATCTACTCATGCCTGACCTCAATACTAATTATATTAAATGAATCCTGATAAGTGGAATTTCAGGTAAGACTGGGAAAATGGCATAAATAGCTTATTGCTTAAAGGAGTTTCTACTCCAGTGCATGACAAAGCCCCAGTATCTCAAATGTCACCACTAGAGGATCCATGGAATTTTCTTATATAGAAGCTGGATCCTTATCAATACTTGTTTCCCAAGTCATGGGTAAGTGGTCTTAGAGCACTCCTCCCTCCCAGCCAATTCCCCAAATTCTCTTTCTTCTGTAGCTTCTGCAACTATTCTATTCTTCACTCCAAGCTGTGTCTTTGTTCTGCTTATTGTTGATGTTACTTGGAAATGAACCTGATTCCTCTACTGTTTCCTTAGTCTTCTCCCAGTGTCACCTTAAGACCAAGAAATAACTTCCCAGCCCAGCCTTGAACCAGGATGCTCGATTCTTAGGCCCTGAAATGAACCAAGTGGAATGCCCCAGCCACCACTTGATGCCCCTCAGCCCCTTCAATCCACTATTTCTTCCCATAGCTCTCAGTATTCAGAGATTTTTAATTAATTAATTAATTTATTTATTTATTTATTGCTCATGGAACAAGATTGTCAGCTCATAATAACAAAAACACTGCTAGAGAATTTTATTCCTAATTGGAGGATGCACAAATGTGTCTTCAGTCCATGGACAGTAAGCAAAGAAGAATGATTTTAAGTAGTTGATATTTGCTCTAATCCCAAATTAACTCAAGTAGAACACACTTAATTTTCTGGGATCATTTTATTATTATTTTTTTAATTTTGTTATGTAATATTTGATACAAGAAATAAATTTTATATGTACATGTAAGTGATGAGACATATTCATAAAACAAACACCTTTCACAACTTAAGAATTAGAACAGCTGAAGGTACCTATATGTACTCCCTTAACCCATCCCCCTGATTTCCTGATATCATTTTCTCAATGTGTTATTATGAACATTTTCAAACATACAGGAAGGTTAAAATAATTTTATTGTGTACATTCCCATTATTTTTAAAGTAAAAATTTTTCTGGAATATTGAAAACTGAGTTTCAGTAACATAATGCTTTGTCAATGCTGGTTGATTCTTATTCAAGTGGGTAGTTAGAAGATCACTGTGCAGGTTGTGAATTTCAGATGAAAGGCTCTTTATATGCACAACAAATCATTGCCAAACAACAACTGATTTAAAGGCAAGAAGAGTAAACCTGTAGATCTTCTCTTTGCAAGTAAGATGAAGTATTTTGGGAAAATTGTGAAGACCTTTATTATATGTAACAAAAAAGTCGTGGGAGAGCTCCAGTGACATCTTGGTCACTTCCTTCCCATAAGCTGCTCAGTTGGATAAATGCAGACTTTCCCTGGGTGGTTTTTGATATTTTAGTCACTTTTTTCTTCTAACAGACATACCTTATTTTAATGGTCTCTCAGTTTTGCTAACTTTTCAATATCTAATTATGTCTCAAGTTTATTTTTTCCTTGCCCACCAAAGCACATTTCCTTTTAATGTTCATGGTGGCTAATGTCTGGCTCACATTTGAGTAACCTTTTAGATAATCCTTCTCAGGGAGTCACATGGTATTTTCTCAACATAATGTTTACCTACTTTCCAAGTACTTCTTGAAGAAGAAAAATGCATGACCCGGTGGAGATGACATTTGCAGATAAAGAGTGGTGAATATGGTTTATTATTGATAAATGATGATGGACTTTGTATCCCTGGATTCAATTCTGGAGTCTATTATTACATGCAGAGTGCTTTGTTTGGGGACTGTAAAAGAGGTCCCCAGTATTTCCTATTGTTGTGCCTTTTTTTCTAGAAAGAAGAAAGGGACAAGCTATAGCCCAAATAATTATATAATGAAGCTGTAGAGAAGGGTGAGGAAGCAGTGGTAATTTTGTACTTTGGAGACTTTTTTTTAGTATTTGTCTGTGATGCTCTACAATATAGCTTCTTCCTCTGGGATCCGAGGATACCTAAGTCAGAGAGTTTCTGGAAGTTTGTCTACAGGCCATCTGCATGAGAATCACTTGGCGCAGTACCTGTTAGCAGGCAGGTTCCTGGACTTTACCCCTAGGTCTCCCAGATTACTATTTGGGGGAGGGGCAGAGTTTGGGAATTTGCATTTTTAACCAGCTCTTCTGACTGGTCTTTTATATATATTAAAGTCTGAGAACCACTTCTCTAGAGTTTCAAGGTCAGAAATCTCCTTAAATTGTATTGAAATATATTTGTGATTTGCTTATGAACACTTTCCCATGGCAGTCAAAATATTTGGAATAACACTTTAGGAAATAGAATCTTAGAACCCTGCAGTAAATAATACTTGTCTCTTACGGATTTGGGATTGACTGGTTTAGCTACTGTGGGAGAGCCCCAGCATCCCCTCTCCAGGGCATCTGTGAGGGGGCTTCCACAGTTACTGCACTCAGTTTAATCATGTTACCCATGCCAAAATCTCATCTGCTCTCTACTACCTATTTATTTAGCCTGATACTAGAAGCAGACTGAGCTGGATAAATCTTTAACCAAGTTTTTAACTGTATTCTCCATGGTCATCCTCACTATGTAGTCTTCCTGCCAGGGTGAGCCACTCACCATTTTGTTGTCCATGTATTGTGGTTTAAAAAAAGACTGAAGGGGGAGCTGGGATGGCTTAGTGAGTTAAGCATTCGCTTTGCAGCCCCAGGGTCTGAGAATCAAGTCCCGGCCCCAGCCTGTGTGGACCCATGTGCTGAACTGGGGTGTGCTTCCCATGCAGGAGGCCCCCAGTTCAGTTCTTGCCCCTCTATTCAGCCCCTGGCTTGAGGGGGCGTGCCTCTCATGCGAGAGGCCCCCAACCTGGTTCCTGCCCTGCACAGCCCCCTCCCATCTGTGTGGAACAAAACCGTGTTGAAAAAACTGATGTTGTACAACTATGGAGACTGCTCTAGGCCCTCCCCCTTCTCTCTGTCTCTCCACCCCACCCCCCTCTCTGTGGGTGTCTGTATCTGTCAAAAACAATAAAATAAATCTTAAAAAAAAAAAAAAAGACTGCAGAGTCGGAAAACCTGAGCTCCAACTGTTCAGCTCTATGCAAGTGATTTAATCACTCTGTGCCTTGATTTCATTCTTAACAACATGAGAAGAACAGCACCTACTTTCGTAAGTCTTTAGGAGGATTAAACAATTCCGTGCCACAATGTTTTTAGCACAATGTCTGACACAAAGCTGGCACTATTGGTCCTGTCCCTCTGCCTTCCTCTTTTCTTCAAGTCCCAAACCTACTCATCTCCTTGAGGTTTTCTCTGATATTTCTATTACTCACAGCAGGAAGTATCTCTGTCTCTTCAGAATACAGACACCATTTTACTCTTTTCTGTTCTTGGTATTTACCACTCCCTACTTTGGGTGATTTTTTATGTGCCTGGCTTGTCTCCCCTGCTCCCCAAGTCAGGATTCCTGTCTGATTATGTCCATGGACCCAGCCTTCTAACACATAGAAGATGCTCAACTGGAACTAGGTTTTAAGCTATTCATAATACACAGGAATTTAGTATAAAATGTCTTCCATATTGCCCTGAATTAAATAAAGAACTTTGTAAAATTAAAGAAATAATCAAATATCAAATGAGTCTGCAGCTTGGCCTCCAGATAGCTTTCCACCAACTATCTGCTATATATAATAGCTTATGCTTATTGATCTATTTGATGTTTATTATGTACTAGTCACTGTGTGAAGGCTAACCTCATCTAGTCTTCACAATAGCCCTTTGACATGATAATAGCTCTTTCTCATATCTTCAATTTGAAGGTGAGAACTTGGAGGATTAAAGTGGTAAAGAAAGTGTGCCCAAAGTCTCACAGTTAGAAGTTGTGCAGCTAAAAGAACCTCATGCTTTCGAAGGCTGCACTACTCTGATGCCCCCCCCCCACACACACACATCAGCCCTGCTCTTGTCCACTCTGACTTAAATCTTAGAGTTCCTTTCATTGTATCTCTTTTAAATTAAAAAGGACTTTGTCAAATTAAAACTCAATTACAAAATAGCATTTTCCAAACTCTTCCTGAAAATATATTTCTTTTTTTCTTATGGAGAACACCTGGTTAAATTTATGAAACCCTAAACTTAATACTATCTCAAGGATATAAAGCCTTGGAGAGTATTAGCCACTTTCTTGGAAGTGCCAGGCCCTTCACAAATATGTCATTTTGTCTGGAATAATCCATCCCCTTTTCTCCTGCAGTGAGAAACCATCAAAGTTGTTGACACTGAAATGAGATTCTTTCTTTCCTCAGGAAATAATAAATAGAAAATAGCCATCCTAGGATGATGGAAAGAGTGTCTGAAAGCACCACACAAGGGCACCAGTTTGATTCAAGCTGTATTATTTCTGCAATATCAAAGATGAATCTAAAATCTATTGCACTGAGAGCAATGGAGATTGCAGTATAATGCTCTTACTCCTAAGTCTTAGAGCTCAGAGTGATATTATTTCTTCTAGGTTGTCAAATTTGGTGGCATATATAGCCTGTCATAGTATTCTTTTATAATCCTTTGTGTTTCTGTGGTGTCCGTTGTAACTTCTCTTTCATTTATTTCTTTTTTTTTAAGTATTTTCTCTTTTATTCCTTAGTGAGTCTAGCCAGAGGCTTGTCAATTTTATTTGCCTTTTCAAAAGACCTTTGTTCTTTGATTCATTAACCTTTTCTATTTTTTGTTCTCTATTTCATTTATTTGCACCCCAATTTCTATTATTTCCTGCCTTTTAATGCTGTGGATTTCATTTATCCTTCTTTTTCTAATTTTTATAGGTATAATAGATGTTTGTGACTTATCTTGTTTTGTGAGATACACTTGTAATTCTATAAACTTCCTTCTTCATGCCACTGTTGCTGCATCTCAAAATTTTGGGTATGTTGTATTTTTATCGTCATTTGTCTCATGCATCTTTAGGTCTCTTCTTTTACTTTTCTTTTGACCAAATTGTTGCTCAGCAACATGTTTAATCTTCACATATTTATGGGTTTATCATCTTTTTTCTTGTAGTTAATTTTCAGTTTCATGCTGCTGTTGTCTGAAAATATGCCTGATATGATTTCAATCTTCTTAAATTTATTGAAACTAGTTTTGTGCCACAACATATGGTCTATCCTTGAGAATGTTGCATGTGTACTTGAAAAGAATGTATATTCTATTTTGGAGGGATAAAAAGTTCTATAAATATTGACTGTGTGCATTTGATTTAATAAGTCATTTAATGTGGATATTTCCTTCCTGACTTTCTTTTTGGATGATCTATCCACTGTTATCAATAGGATATTGAAATCCCCTGATGTAATGTTTTTTTGTTTTTTTCAGTTTTTCCCTTTAGGTCAGTAATTGCTTTATATATTTGGGTGCTGCCAAGTTGGGTTCATATATATTAATAACATGTTTTCTTGATGAATTGTCTCCTTTATCATTATAAGTGCCCATCAGTGCCACTTGTTACTTTTTTTTTTTTTAGATTTATTTTATTGTTTTAGGAAGAGAGAGAGACAGAGAGACAAAGAGAAGAGGGAGGGCCCAGAGCAGTCTCCATAGTTGCACGGCATTAGTTTTCCATATAGTTCCATTCCACAAGTGGGTGGGGCCACATAGGGCAGGAACCGGGTAGGGGGCCTCCTGCATGGGAGGCGTGCCATCACTAGCCAGGGCCCTCCCACACAAGAGGCATGCCCTGGTGGGAGCTGAACCAGGGGCTTCCCACAGGGGAAGCTCGTACTGGAAACGAGGTGGGAAGCACACCCCAGTTCAGCATATGGGTCCTCACAGGTTGGGGCCAGGGCTGGGACTTGATCCTCAGACCAGGGGCTGCAATGTGTGTGAGTGCTCAACCTGCTGAGCTATCCTGGCTTTGCCATGCTTCTTACTTTTTTGTTTTGAAATTTATTTTACTGATATAAGTACGCTATCTGCTTTTCCCTAGATGTCATTTGCTTTGCTCATATCTCCCACTCCTTCACTTTGAGCCTATGTTTGTCTTTATGGCTGAGATGGGTTTCCTGAAGTCACCATACAATCAGTCAGGCCTTTTTAAATTCACTCCACTTTTTAATTGGTAAGTGCAAACCATTTACATTTAGGGTGATTATTGATATTTGAGGGCTTATTACAGTCATTTTCTTTTGGTTTCTGGTTACTCTGTGTCTCCGTGGTTTCTTTTCTCTTGTGTTTCTGTCTGCCATTTTAATTTGGTGATTTTTTATGATGCTACATATCTTAGCTCTAGATTTTTATTTTGTAATTACCATTAGGTTTATGTAAAAAAAAATATTTTTTTTAAGTTTTTTTTTCCTCATTGTACTTTACCTTCATTTACCTGTGCAAGGTTAGTCCTCTTTTCCACCACTTTTATATTTTGGTTGTCACAAACTTTCCGTTTTTATGTTATGCATTTGTTTTCAAATTGCAGAAGTTAATCTTTTGTTAAGACTTATTTTCTCCTTTACCTTATGTTATAATTGCTTTATGCCCTCTACTGAAGTACAGTTGCAATTTTTTCTTCTGTCTATTGCCTTACTCAAAGTTTTGTATACTTTTGTTTTTTTTGGTTCAGATAGTAAAGCTTATTTTAGCATTTCTTTTTTTTATTTTTAAGATTCATTTTATTGTTTTTGACAAAGAGATAGAGAAAGACAGAGAGAAGGGGGAAGGCCCAGAGCAGTCTCCATTGTTGTATGTCATCGGTGTTTGACATAGTTTCATTCCACACTGGTGGATGGGTGGGTGGGGGCTGTGCAGGTCAGGTACTGGGCAGGGGCCTCCTGCATAGGAGGCATGCTCTTATGAGCTGGGGGCTGAACCGGGGTTCTCCCACATGGGAAGCTCACCCCACGAGAACCAAACTGGGGGCCACTCCCCAGTTCAGCATATGGATCTGCATGGGCCAGGGCCAGGATTCGATCATCAAACCTCAGGGCTGCAAAGCAAGCACTTAACCCATTGAGTCATCCCGGCATCCCCAACATTTCTTATAATGCAGGACTTGTGGTAAATTCCTTCAAATTTTGTTTGTTTGGGAATGCCTTTATTTCTCCATCATATCTAAATGATTACTTTGCTGGGTATATTATTTCTCACTTTTGTTATTTTGAAAATCTCATTCCACTGTCTCCTGATTTATAAGGTTTCTGTTGAAAAACTTGACGATAATCTAATGGGGTTTCCTTTGTAGGTTATAGTCTTTTTTTTTTTTCTAGCTATTTTAATTTTTTTTTCTTTATCATTATCTTTTGATAGTTGAAATAAAATGTATCTTGAATAAAGTCTTTTGCCTTGATATAATTAGGTGTTTTGTTAGTTTTATTTAAAGTCCAGTTTTTTTCATAAGTTTAGGAAATTCTCTCAATTACTTTTTTTACATAGACTCTTATTCCCTTCTCTCCCTCATCTCCTTTTTGTGTTTCTATTATCCTTTTGTTACTCTTTCTAATGGAGTCAGATATTATAGTTCTTAGAGAGTTTCTTTCTTCCTTCCTTTTTTCCTTCCTTTCTTCTCTCTTTCTCCTTCCCTCCCTCCCTTCCTCTCTCTCTTCCTTCCTTCCTTCCTTCCTTCCTTCCTTTTTTAATGATTAGTTCTCTCTCTTCTTACTATTGCATCATTTCTAGGTGTCCATATTTGAGCTCATTAATTATTCTATTTTCTTCCATATAGTCTGTGCTGTTTTCAATTCTCTCTAATGCATTCTTCATCTTATTCATTGAGTTGTTTAGTTCCACAACTTCTGTTTGGTTCTTTTTTGTAATTCCATTCTCTCCTGGTAAAGAACTACTTTTGTCCATTGATTTTCTTCCTGAGCTCAATAAACTGTCTTTTTGAGTTCTCTTTTATTTCACTTAGCTCTTTGTAACTACAATTTTGAATTCTCTGTCATTTAAGTCAATCTTCCATGACTTTGAGTTTCATTTATAAAGACTTTTCTGTTTCTTTCTGTGTTCCCATGTTATAGTACCGTGGTTGTTCAGAATTTTTGATAGATTATTTCTCTGCCTGTGCATTTGAGGTAGTAGGCTCTTTTTTATTTAAATACTCACTTATTCTCAACAAACCAGCAGGTTTATAGGTGATGTACTTTCTTTTGTTTTTCAGTTGACAGTGTTATAGTTAATTTTGTTTTTTATTACTTGCACCATTTGCTTCTTTGGGATCATACATACTGAAGGGATGTTACTTCAGTTGAGAAAAATGCTGTGTACCCACAGAGATGGTGTTTCCTCTGTGACTGGCTTGTCTCAGTTACCAGGCACTACCACTACAGTGGGAGTATGTGAGAGGTGGTAGAAATTCAGTTTTGTAAGTTCCCAGTGTTAATTCCTCTTTATTAAATATCACTGGCTCTGCAGTACTGTTTAAGGCATCTCAGTATTCTCCACCTGGCACTGCTGGGATGGGAACCACTAGGGAGGTAAGTTTACCATTTGTGACTCTGCCCTCCTTTCAGTAATGGCTCTCAGCAGTGCTGTGTTGTTTTAAGCTTCCCAACCATCTATATCAGGAGCTTCAGTGATGGGAATGGGGAATGAATGGATTTGCCTTTTCTAGGGGGTTTACTATTTCTGCCACTTACGCAATCCAGGCCCTAGTGTGAAGGTTGCAGCTTGATTCCTCTCCACTATGGAGCTTGCTGGATTTGTGGTTGGTGCTAAACTGTATCTGCAACAACTGTTTTTGCCCTTCCACTGATTCTGCCTTCCCTACTTGTTTCAGTCTGCCCACATTCAGATGTTCTGATGTTTGGACCTTTGAGGCTTTTTTATGTGTTTTCAGGGGATCCGTTTATGAGTTATACTTGCCTCACATAAATTTAAGGGGAGAAACAAAAGCATCTTCTCACTCTGCCATGATACTGATGTCACTCTGAGATTTTTTACTTACCTTAACTAATAAGACAAAAGTAAAACAATGAATGAGATAAAATGTTTTGAGTAATGAGAGAATATTTCCTTAAAGTTCTGTGCTATTCCAAATGAAACAGTTACAGATATTATACAATTTTAACTTTAGTCTGAATGATTAATATTTTTCTCAAACATATTTTTAAAATAAGCAGTTAAAAAAAACAATAAATAAGTCTTGATTTATACCAATTCCCAGTGTGTCAATATTTCTACCATGGCTGATATCCAGCATAGTATTAGACCAGTATATAGTATTTACATCATATAGATTTACTATGCATAAATTATCTCAAAAGCACAGACAATAGCATAAGATTGTACAATACCTTTTCAAAAGACATAATTGATTTGACTTTAAGGTTATATAAATTAATTTTTAATAATGATTTCATAGTTTTAGTTAACAACTGGCATGCAAAATTACTGAGATTTTAATATTTTCTCATAAGCCAGTCTGAGCTGGCTTCAGTAAGCCAGAATGGCATGTGGGTCAGTTTGTATTTAAGAGTCCTCAGATATGTTTCTAGGAGAGGATGGGCCTAGTCTAATTGGTGGATCCTGGGTAAGGGACTATTGCCAGGACTTAGCTGCTCAGACATTAAAAGGAAAACAACCCACAGAGACCGTCTCTGGAAATTTCATACTTGGTGATTTCCTGGATTTCAAGTGAGAGGACTTCATTAAAACACATCTTATGGCACTCCTTTCTACACTATGCAGATGATATTTGATTATCTTTTAAATAGCTCTAATAGTTTATATTCATTATCTATTTCTGCTTTACAAATTACCTAAATCTTAGTGGCTTAAAATAATAAACACTTATTTTTCTCACAGTTACTGAAAGGACAGATGCTTTGAGAGTGGCTAAGAGGGAATGTTTCTGGCTCAGTCTCTCATGAGGTTGCAGTCAAGATGTCAGCCAACACTACAGTGTCTGAAGTCTAGCTTGTGCCAAAGGACCACCTGACACCATGTAGGGTTATTAAAATATTCTTGATTATATCTCCTATGTTGTACTTTACATTTCCATGTCTATTTTGTAAATACTGATTTGTAAATTTAATATTTTTATTTTTATTTTTTGTGTGCTCACACAGGGTTTTATTTAATTATTTATTTATTTTTGGTCTTTCGTTAAATTTATTGGGTGACCTCATTGGTTAGGAAAAATTATATAGGTTCCAGGAATGCAATTCTATAATACATTGTCTATATGTTATATTATGTGTTCTCACCCAGGGTCAGTTCTCCTCCCATCACTATATATATTTGACTCTCCCTTCCTCCTTCCCCAACTCCCTTCTTCCTTACCCATGGGTAGCCACTAAATTATTGGCTATATCCATGAGCTTTTATTTCTTTGTTGCTTCAATTTTATATTCCACATTTGAGTGAAGTCATATGGTTCTTGTTTTTTTCTGTCTGGCTAATTTCACTTTCAAGGTCCATTCATGTTATCACAAAAGGCAGTATTTTATCTTTTCTTATGGCTGAGTAATATTCCATTGTGTATGTGTACCACAACTTCTCTAGTGAGTCATCTATTAAAGGACACTTTGGTTGTTTCTATGAATTGGACACCGTGAACAGTTCTGCGATGAACGGTGGGGTATGTATATCTTTGTGAACTAGTTTTCAAATTTTGGGGGTAGATACCCAAGAAGGGGATTGCTGGGTCATATGGTAACTGTATTTTAAAAATTTTGAGAAACCTTATACTTTCTTCTATAGTGGTTGTACCAATTTCTATTCTCACCAGCAGTGTGTGAGGGCTCTATTTCTCTACAACCTCTCTGACATTTGTTATTCCCTTTCTTGTTGATATACCATTCTAACAAATATGAGGTGGTATCTCATTTTGATTTTATTTTGTGTTTCCCTAAGAGCTAGTGAAATTGAGCAACTTTTCATATATCTGTTGGCCATTTGTTTGTCTACAGGGAGAAGTGTCTGTTCAGGTCCTCTTGCCTATTTATTTATTTATACTGTTAAATTTAATGGGGTGACATTGATTGGTAACAATTAGATAGTTTCCAGATGTACAAGTCCACATCACATCACCCATGCATCGCATTATGTGCCCACCACCCCGAATCAGCTCTCCTTCCATCACCATATATCCAGTGCCCATTCCCACTTTCCCCCCCAACTCTCCTTCCCCCGTCATTCCCCCTCTTCAGGTAACCACCAAACCATTGAGTGTGTCCATAATGCTGGTGTAAACTCCCCACTTCCTTCCCACTCTCCCTCCGCCCTCCTCCCCTTCCCTCAGGCAATCACCAAGCTATTGAGTGTGTCCATAGGTCTCTGTGTCTTTGTCACTTTCAGTTTTATATTCCACCTATAAGAGAGGTTATATGTTTCCTGATTCTTTCAGTCTGACTTATTTCGCTTAATAAGATGGTCTCTAGGTCCATCCATGTTGTCACAGATGCCTGTATTTCATCATTTCTTATCGCGGAGTAGTATTCCATTGTGTAAATGTACCACATCTTCTTTATCCAGTCATCTATCAAAGGGCATTTTGGTTGTTTCCATGTTCTGGCCACTGTGAACAGTGCTGCGATGAACATGCGGGTACAAACATCTTTAAAGATTAAGGTTTTCAGGTTTTTTGGGTAGATGCCCAGTAGAGGGATGGCTGGGTCATATGGTAATT
>PVKE010023233.1:0-24830 GCA_004027555.1 Craseonycteris thonglongyai
GGGAGGGGGCACCAGCATTATGGACACACTCAGTGGTTTGGTGGTTACCTGGGGAGGGGGAAGAGAGGGGAGGGAGAGTTGTGGGGGGAGGTGGGAGTGGGCACCGGATATATGGTGGTGGAGGGGGAGCTGATTCTGGGAGGTGGGCACATAATGCGATGCATGGGTGATGTGATGTGGACTTGTACTTCTGGAAACTATCTAATTGTTACCAATCAATGTCACCCCATTAAATTTAACAATAAAAAAACAAACCACCACCTACAAGACACAACCACTAAGGCTCACTGTTGAAGCTGGGTGATGGGTAAAGAAATTCACTAGACCATTCCTTCCACTTTTGTGTATGTGTCAATTTTTTTTATAGTAAAACACACACACACATACACACACACACACCCCACTTAAGGAGCTGGGCTTTTTCAGAGGGAGGCATAGGATTCTACCTTCCCTTGCTAGGGACCAGCAGAACTGAGATTAGAACCTGAATTCCTGATGACTCACGTGGTATTCTTTTTACAGAGTCAGTCAGACTTCCTGAAGGTTCTTAACATCTAACCAAACTCTTTTCTCAGGTCACGCAGACCCTCATTATCTCTCACCTGGATTGCCAAAGCTGATTCCTTCCAGCTTCTTACTTCTAGCTGACTCTTCTTCACCCATCTTTCCCAGTGCAGACAGGTGATGGTTCATACAGCTCACAACATGACTCCTCTGCTCCCAAACTTTCCAGGGCTCCCCACCGTTTTGGGAACAAAGCTGCATTCTGTAGCTTGGCCATCAACTCCAATGAGATCCACCCTCCCAACTGCACTTCTCATCATGCTCTCAGGTCCAGCCACACTGGCCTCCGTCCCACTCCTAAATCCAGAAAGATTCTCCTGTTTTAACTACTTCCTCCATTTGGGATGCTTTTCTCCATCTATACTTTCAGATCCCATCCATGCTATGGCTTTATCCAAATGCACCAACCCCAGGAAGCCTTTCCCAACACCACTACTCCCAGTGCCTGAGGGTTTGGGATGCCTCCACTCTGCTGCTTTGTCATCTCAGTTACAGCCCTATTTATACAATTTCTCAATGTCTGCTTCCCTTCTAAAGTAAGACGCTTGAGAGCTACAGGTATGTGCTATTCACCTTTCTAGCCTCAGAGCCCAGCAATGAATCTGACATAGATGGATACTCGGTAAATGTTAGCTGATACAAAACATTAAAGGTGTGAGTATCTGAGTGCAGAGCAAGGAGAGAGGGGGCATGTGTGTATGTGTGTGCATGTGCATGTGTGAGGGAGGAAAGGGGAGGGAGGAAAAGAGAGACAGACAGGCAGACACAGACACACACCTTGGTCAGCTTTCTGAAATAGGGCAAAGGGTCGTCCACAGCAGTCTCTCCCATCTCACTTTCTCCATACCTGCAGACCCCCTCTTTGTAGCCCACTATTCAGACATGAAGGCAGCTCTCCTATAAGAGGAACTTGGCCATGCTTGGGCCTAGCATGAGTAAGAGACACAATAGAACATGCCATTATATTCACAAAGGGCCAACAGAAGAGGATGTAACTTCCTCCAGCAGATGACAAAACCAGGCATTTCTCCTCATTCTATTATTTTAGAATGCTAAGCAACAAGAGAAAACACCCGAGCTGGTATGGCACATTTTCTCTACCATCTTATGCGGGGACCTCCTGTATAACCTTAGTCTGCCGCCAGCTTCCTCCCACAAGCTCCCACGCCGACTGCGGGGCAGCACGGGCCCCAGGACAGGCAGGCTCTAGGCCAACACTAATTGAATTAATCTGAATTCAGTCTCTATTTTGAACCTTCAGTTCAACATTTTTTGAACAGTTTACTTTTGAATCAATGCAATGGTTTCCCTTTCACATTAAAAAAAATAATAATTAAGCCAGTAGAAGACCAAAGACAGTCCTTAAAGACAGACCGCTGCCTCCGCTGGAGAAGGGTCTGAGCTAGACATTGTTAGCAGGGTATGGGCATTACCCATCTTCCCGGGAGGGCTAAGGGCCACACAGAACTCACTGCTACCAGGCTATGAAGGGGTAGCCAGCCTGCGCTTTCTGCGGCTGAGCCTTTGGACAAGGCCGACCAAGCTTCCTCCACTGGTGGGGCTGGGTCCCCCTTCCTCTCCTATCCCTTGGCAGGACCAGCAGTGAGTACCTCACTGTCCTTCACAGGACACTGAGGCGTGTCCAATGAGCATTTTAGAAACAGCCTGCTATGAGCTAAAATATGCCCCCTTCCCCGAACCCATATGTCATAGGCCTAATCCTTAGTACCTCAGAATGTGACTGCATTTAGAAGTAAGGTCTTTAAGGAGTTAAGTTAAAATGAGATCATTAGGGTGGGCCTTAATCCAATATTACCAGTAACCTTACAGGGACACAGACAAGTACAGAGGAAAGACCATGTGAAGACACAGGGAGAAGATGGCTATCCATAAGCCACGGAGAGGGGTCTCAGAAAAGCCAACCCTGCCAACACCATGATCTCAGACTTCTAGCCTCCAGATTGTGAGAACATGCATTTCTGCTGTTGAATCCACCCAGTCTGTGGTGCTTTGTTCTGGCAGCCCCAGCAAACTAACCAGACCCCGTCTGATCTGAGACACAGGGCTGGGCAAGGCTATCATATCAGAGGCTGGCGGAACTCCTCCCCAGAGAGGCGCTCCTTCCTGCTAGTCTAAGAGAGACTGTGCTATGCATCTGAATCTTAAGCCACACCCAGGTAAGCACACTTCCTCTGGGTCCTTTGTTTTCTTTGTAAGTCAGCTGAGACAGTTGCACCTGGGGACCAAGACCATTTCATGAGGCCAGACTTGAGCACGCTATGAGGAGACCCCGCAGCCTGACCAGCTGTCAAGGTGTGTTCAAGGAATCAGGAGCCTGGGCCCAGCCCTCTTCTCCTCAAGCCAAGTCATCAACTGCAGAGTATGCTGAGGGGAGGGAGGGGCTGGGCTGGGTCCCTAACCTCAGCTCACAGGTCACAAGACACTCATCACTAGAATCACTTTCCTCCCTAAGAGCACTCAAGACAGAGAGTGGTTCAGGGACTATTCCAGGAAACGTGACCCAGAAATCCCCCATTTGTAAACATACTCCTGCAGACCAAAGACCTGTAGGCTGGACAATGACTCTGTACTAGGGATCCCTCCCTGGGGGCCCAAGCTCTTACTCCTGTAGTCTGTCAGCCTGACCTCAGGCGAGTGGGATCATCTACACAAGCTCCTGGGGCCTCTCTCACCTTTTTTTTAAAGATTTACTTTATTGGTTTTGAGAGAAGGTGAGAGAGAAAAAGAGAGAGAGAGAGAATGGGGGAGGGCCCAGAGGAGTCTCATAGTTGTACAGCATTAGCTGTGACATAGTTTTACACCTCACAGGCGAAGGTGGGGCCGTGCAGGGCAGGACCGAAACTGGGGGCCTCGCACATGGGTGGCGAGAACTTTCGCTGCCATCCAGCAATCGCCAGTTGCAGCACAGTTCAGCATATGAGGTTTATACAGGCTGGGGTCAGGATTTGATCCCAGGACCTGTGATTGCAAGGTAAGAGTTCAACCTGCTGAGCTACCCTGACATCCCCTTTCTCGCCTTTTCCATCTCTTGTCCATATAGCTGGGCCACTGTTTCCCCATAGGATCTCCAGAATAGTTTCTTAGACTTAAAGCGAAAGGTGGAAAAGTCTGTGATTCAAAAACAGCCACAGAGTGGAAGGCAGAGTCCCTACCCCAGCCCAGTCCAACCCTAAGCCTCCTGCAGCTCCTTTCTTGTTCCCCTGAGGAATGAAAGGAGCAGGAAGCAGTAGAAAGGGTCCAAACTTTGGAGTCAGACTGACTTGGGTTTAAGTCCTGGTCCTGCTGTTGAGAGCTGGGTTAGTTTTTTACCCTGGGTAATATACATTAACCTCTCAGGCTACTATGTAACGGAGATAAGAATACCTGTCTCACACAGCGCTGGTCAGAGGCTTAGGAGAGAGGACAGAGTAAACGACAGGCTCAGTGTCTGGCCAGTAAATATGTAACACCCAGCCTCCCTCCTCATGGAGAACACGTTCCTAACCAGACTATTCCAGAAGATGAATTTAGGCAAGACCCTTTATATGGGCCTAAATGTTGAGGTCAGAGGGGAAAAATGACTGAGAAGTTGCCAAATCCCTTGGAGCTGGCCCCCCCCGATTAGACGGACCCTGGGGGAACCTGGCACACGTGCTCTGAGCTTTCTGTCTCCCTCTAGCAGTCTTGACAGCAAGGCTGGACCACAAGGCTCTCACAGCCCCTTGGTGTCTTCCACAGTCATTCCACCAGTCTCACCTAGTGTCCGGCTTAGGGACAGTGAGCAGAGTCTATGATGATCAAGGGCCATCTGAGGGCAGGCACCTGCCAAAGAAATCGTTGCTGGGGAGATGGATTTGGGAGCCCGCAAACATGGAGGTGGTAGCTGAAGCTCAGCTCCAGGGGCTGGGGAGAAGGGCCAGATCCTGATCACATTTGTGAAAGGCGTCAGCCTGAGTACAGGTCTCTGGTCCCAGTGTTTGCATTGGGAGAGACTATTCAACTCAGAGCAGCCTTGAGAGACCACGGCCAAGTTGTACTGTGTCCCAGAGAGGCCCACAACTGCTGTTACTGGACATGACACTCTTACAGGACACCTGGAGCCAAACAGGCAAGCACTCCCATAGTTACTAGGGAATGTTTCCACACACAGTCTAACAGTGATGCAACGAGAATCACGTTCCCTGCAGCATGCAGGGTCCTTCTCATGAACACTATGCCTCATCTAATTGTCACCAGTTTACTTACAATTCTCTTTCAAACCTAAGTAATCATGACATTTGAGGACTGGGCTGTGACCCTGGAGTAGCTCTTAAGTTTTCAAAGTGCTCATGATTAGTAGGTGGCATGTGGAGGCAGAACTTTGTCCCTTTTGAAGTCCCCTGTTAATATGAGATCCCAAGTCACCGTGGCCCAGACACTGCCCTACCTCTCTCCGCAGTTTCCTAGGCGGTCTTCAGCTTTCTCTCTGGGCTGAGGGAAACTCACCCATTAGGAAGGCTGAAGGACCCCTGGCCCACCCTAAGCTCCAGAGGGAAGCCAGGCCCTGGGTGGATCTGTTCAGCAGTAAGGACTGTCTAACTCTCAGGACACAGGATAGGAAAGAACCCCAATTTCAGCAGGTAGCCACCATCAGCATCCATCTGCTCAGAGCCTGAACATGTTACCATGGAAACAATGCCTGTCTTTTACACAGGTATCCCAGCACCCACTCCATACCCCTGCATGGTGGTCTCCAGCAAACACTGAACTTTGGGCACCCCTCCTCTTCACTCCCACAGCCTCACCTGAGTCACCACCAAGTATCTCTGACTCTCACCCCTCACCCCACTTCAACGCCCCATCTTGCTTACCATCCTCCATAACTGATACCGTTGAGTCCCCAGCAGGTGAGGTGGTTGTAAGTAACTTGTTACCAATGATAAAGTAGCTAAAGTCAATAATCTTCTCTTTTTTTTTTAAGATTTCTTTTATTGTTTTGACAAAGACAGACAGGGGGTGGGGGTGGGGGTTGGCAGGCAGAGCAGTCTCTATAGTTGTATGTCATCAGTTTTCAACATAGTTTCATTCCACACAGGTGGGCTCTGGGCCACGCAGGGCGGGAACTGGGCTGGGGGCCTCCGGCATGGGAAGCATGCCCCAGTTCAGTATATGGGTCTATGTGGGCTGGGGCCGGGGTCGGGACTTGATCCTCAAGGCTGGGGCTGCAAGATGTGCACTCAACCCCCTGAGCCATCCCGGCTTCCCCTCGATAACCTTTTTCTATAAATTGGAGAAGATTCTGGATTATCTTGCCCTATTCTAATATAGTCACTTAAGTGGGAGAAAAAAATAGAGAAGTTCAGCCAAGAAATCAGCAACTGCCTGCAGTGCTCAATGCAACTTCCTACTGTGTTCTAGATTTACTGCCTAGGTACGCACATGTGTGTGCACACATGTATGTATCAGGGCCAGGGGTGCACCGTAACAATATGGCCACGTCCACCAAGTGCTTCTTAAAGGTGGTGCCTGACACGTGCACACGGACCATCTTCCTGCCTCAACATGAAGAGCTGATCTTCACAGCAAATTTAAGACTGAATAATCTGGACTCTCAACATGGTGGCAAGATAGAGTGGAAAGAACATGGGTTTGGCAGTCGGGAAAACTGTAGAAAATCTTCAGCCAATTACCAAATAAAAAATTTCGAGGAAGTCACTTATCCTGAGTCAGTTTCCTCTTTAGTTAAAGCCCTGAAAGGCTCTTGTGAGATGTAAGTCAGCCCAGACCACTATGTGCTCAATGCCAGATGCATAATGGGTAGTTTATAGATGATAACTTCAATCCCTGCATCCATATTTAACCTCATGTACTCCCCAGTTCCAGCCAAACCAAACCACTGGCTGGTTTCCACACATACCCTATAATTTACCAGCCCCATGCCTTTCTTTGCACATTGCTGCTCTCTCTGCTAGAAATGCTCTTCACCCCATAAAAAGGTATCTCTGGTCTGCATCTTTCCTTCAAGACACACCGCCGGTGCCACCTCCTTGGCAGCCAGCTGCCCTAATGTCTCCTTCCTCTGAATGTTCACTGTGTTTTCTCTGTGGTTATTGCTGCCTGTTTTGAGTAAGGGGCACGTTCCTTAAATTCTACTCAAGTAGAGAGCACGTTTTATTTATCTCTTGTTCTCACCATCCCTGTACTCAGCACAAAGGATGGCCAAAAAATCATTTGTTGACTGATATCATAAATAAGGTCACAAATCTACCGATTTTACAGTACTTAAGAATTACGCACTATCGCTGCTCCTGGAAGGGTGAGCACTTCCCTAGATCCAGTGGGCCACTTCTGACTTTGGGGCTTCCGTGGGCTCCCTTTCCTGCCACCAGGCCAGGACAGCATGCCCCTCACACATCCACGTTGCTTAACCACAGCACTCTCCATTCTCCACCCACACACCCCACCCAAAACCTCAGCCTGCTTCAATAAGGCCCTGCAATGTGACCTTTCAGTTAACCCTGCCTCCCCTGTTACTTCAGAAACTTCTCTCTGGTCAGTCCTGCTCAGACAATACCCTCTTCAGACATGCTATAAGATAGGTGCCTGACCCTAGAGATAAGCTTGAGTTATTTGGAATGTCTTACATCATGTCAAAACTGAAACCTACCTCCTCTTAATTCCCTCTCCATCACCACCACAGCCCCTGAGCAGTACAGAACCTGGGAGCCCTTCACCCACCTGAAAATTGCAATTCCTGTCTGTCCCCAAGCCCTTCCAAAGCTTACAGGGCAAGGAATCTAGCTTTGCAGCATTTATGTCCCTCCTCTAACTGCTCCGAAAGTGTGCTGCCCAGGGTACCATCTCTACACATGTCCAGTCTTGGCCAGTGCAGGGAAGTGGGATGATTCACTAGCAAGGGTTTCTAGAAATGCAGCCAGGCTAAGCCAGTTTATATGGGCTTGTCCACATGATCAGGTAGGAAACACACAAGTGATTTTGGAGCCTGCGGGCAGGACTTTGCACTTACCCTGCCACGTCTCATTGAGCTGGTTAAGGCTCCAGCTGTTTGCTGCCCTTGTCCTGAATGTTGGTGACTGGCCAACTGAAACCAGGCTGCTCCCCACCCACCCTGCCACGCACTTTTGCCTCCTGGACTTCCTGCTCACCTCCACCAGGGTTGTCCTTTCTGAGCCATCCCTAAATTTCAGAATAGGCTAATATCTGGATAACGTAAATCACTCCTCTTGACCAAACCTTTTCCCCAGGCTTCCTGAGAAGAGGATGCTAACAATACCATTTACTGACTACTTAAGATGTGCCAAGCACTGTAGCCAACATTTTCTGCACATCATCTAATCTTCACAACCACCAAATGAAATAGGCCAGTTCCCATTTGGCAGAGGAGGAATGTAAAGATCAGAGAAGAAGAGATAGGCTCAGAGTAGCAACAGCAGGTCTGTGTAGAGTTGGGATTCCAATGTAGGCCTGTCAATTCAAAGTCCACACTCTAGTACAGGGCTGTCCAATATTTTGGCTAACCTGGGCCACATTGGAAGAATTGTCTTGGGTCACACATAAAATACAATAACACTAATGATAGCTGATAAGCTAAAAAAAAAAAAATTGCAAAAAAATCTTACAATGTTTTAAGAAAGTTCACGAATTTGTGTTGGGCCACGTTCATCGTCATCCTAAGCTGCCTGTGGCCCATGGGGCGTGGGTTGGACAAGCTTGCTCTAGAGCTACCAGGGTCCTCAGAGATTAGGGAGGCCAAGTCTTCATGGCAGAGAAAACCTGCCACCTGCCACACTGGAAGGGAGAGTGTAGGCAGGAGTCAGTTTCCTCTTCTCCAGGAGCAGGACAATAATCTGAGCCTGAGGCATTGTGTAGCTCCAATGTGCCAGCACACTGAAAACCTAGACGGACACACAGGGCACTTGTTGTTAGCAGGTGAGCAGCTTTGCATCAGAAGAACCAGACGTCTTGGCCGGTCGCAGCCAGAGCTTATGTAAAAAACTTTGTCATGACACCTAGTCAAGGTCAGATGTCAGAGCTAAGAACTATTCTTTTGCTTTAGTAAAATGCTGAATTAGAAGAATCTGCCTTTCCAAATCAAATTCAAGTTCTAACTTCTCGCCACCCCCTATGGCAATCCACTCCCCTCAATTCCCTCTCCCCTCTCCTGCCCCGGTTCCTTACTGAATCTGGAGTTTGATACCACATGGCCCAGTATGCCTGGGACAGTCCTGTCATTTGAGGATCCCATCTATCTCAGCACATGCTTGCCTCCTGTCACTCTCAAGTGTCCCTGTTTGGACAATAAATTAAATCTAATATTCTGGAACATTAAAAAAAATCACTTTACTTCTTGTTTCCCTCCCATAAAATGGGAATTATACTACCTACCTCATGAGACAAGGCCTTTGTAAAGCCCCCCAAAGCCAAAGTTCCACTTTAGCCTTCTCTCTGGAGGTAGCTTTCTGTGGGGAGTGGTCTATGCCTCTATTATCTCAATGAAGTGGTTCAGTGTGGAGCTAGTTATTCATGGGAAAACCTCTTTGATTCAGGGGAAATCAGACCTTGTGCTGAGGGAAGGAAACTTGCCCCTGAAGAGAAAGGAGTTGCCATATATGCATGCAGGGCACATAGCTAACTCATTTTGGGTCTTCCTAGCCTGAGCTATGGCTCTGCCCTTCTCTGTCTCCTTAGTCCATACAACAAAACTTTGGCTCCTATAGAACTGGAACTCTAACTTTCTATGTCTCTGTCTCTCTGTCTCTCTCATGCACACACAGACATACACACATACACACAGGTTATCAACACAAGGAGTTCCTTCTGGCATGGCTCTCTGGACCTTTCTGCTAGAAGTAGGTAGGAGAAGTTTGCTAAGAATTCTTGGGCCATCCCAGTCCAGTCACAGGAGTGGAACTATGGGTCAGAGTGGTCTCTACCCAGCCAAGAGGCCCAGCCATATCTGACTGGTACATTCCATCCATGCATACAAATCACTGTGGACTTACGTTTCTACTTGGGAGTCAGGACATGAGTCCTAACTATGCCACTAAAACATACTCCCAGGGACCAGCAAGCACTGGCACTCTCTACGCAGGCACAGAAACCTGAGTTTTGGGTCACCTCCTGCCCTATGCCTGTCTGCAAACCAGAGGAAACAGATCCAGGCATACCTTGGAGATACTGTGGGTTCCGTTCCAGACCACCACAACATAGTGAGTACTGCAATAAAGCCAGTTGTCTAGTGGTAACCTTTTTGCTGGTAGAGGGTCTGCCTTCAAAAACACAATATCTGTTGTGTTCATTGCACAACAAAATGAAGCGCAGTAAAACAAGGTATATGCCTGTATACCCAAAGCAGAGCCACCTGGGAACATAGCAGCTGAAGGCCTGGGGAGAGGCCATGACACACTTAATGCCGCACAGGTTCACTTGGTTAACAGTCTCTTCCGGAGATGTTAGCAGCCCCTCCAGCAGCTCACATCTCAAGTCTGGAATCTCCGGCTGTCTGAGATACTTCACCATGGGTGAGTAGGCGCGCACACACATTTTGGTCTCAGAGGGTGGGGGGAAAGAAGCAAAGAAAGAGAAACTCAAAACAATGAGGAAGAAACTTGCCAGCCAAAGCTACATAGCTCAAAAGAGCCAAGTCCTGACAAGTTTTTCCTCAAAGTTGAATCCCAGCATTCCTTGTATCTTTGTTTTTGTTTGGCGATGACCACATGCCTGGCAATAATTTAAATGTTTTCCATGCATTAACCCAGCTCTACCTTAGCAGACTGAGGTGGCCACTGTGCCATGGCAAAGGCAGGACTCCTCGTGGTAGGCTGAGCAGTGTGGCTGGGCAGAGAGGTACGGAAGTGAAGCGTGAGAAGGAAAGGCCCACTGAGGCTCTTGGAGGCGGTGCAAATTCTAGACAAGGCCCTCCTCCTCGACAAGCTGGGCCCTCTCCCAACCACTGGGACCCCTGACACTGGACCCAGCTTGGAGAAGGTCCTCAGGACTGGTTGCCCTCCACCAACCCCACTCCAACACTACAAAGACAACGTCTGTGACTGGCTGAATACGTCCCTAAAGTTTGTACAGAAAAAACAACAAAAAATGTGTTTGGGTCTTAGAATACTTCACATGGAACAGACATTGGTGGTTGTAGTCCCAAGAAAACCATGTAATACACATACACGCACACTGAGCACTAACAAGTATGAGTGCCAAGACCACAAAAGCTGTCCCCACTTCCCATCAGCCCACATACAGCAGGCCCCAGGACATAAAGGGGAACTCATGGGTCTTCACACCCCCACTGGCATTGGCTGCCAGCACACTTCCCCTCTGAGTCCAGACCTATAAGACTTCAGCTTTAGCTATTCTACAGGCTGAATTCACCCCAGATCTGGTCTCTTCCCCATTTCTCATTGCTTAATGGAATCTCCACTGCAGCCTTCTGGCAACTGCCCTCTGATAAACCCACTGTGCTCCAAAGGAGAAAGCCCTGAGCCAGGAGCCCAGGAGGCCTGGGTTCTGCCACCAGCAACTGGGTGGCCTGGGTAGCTTTCTTTGGGCTTCACCATTCTTATGTGTAAAAATATAAGGGACATGCAAGAAATTACCCAAGGCTTCCTCCTGATTCCAAAAGGAGTCAACCACCCCTGTTTCCCTTCCCCCTTCCAGGAAGCTTCTCCATGCTCTCATGCTGCTAACAATTGCTTCATTCTTCTCCCAGCAAACCAGCACGAAATGTCAGGGTCCACTTTGACTCTTTCCTCTTTCCTTCAGATTCAGTCAGTCACCAAATCTGCAGAATTTCTTGGCAAGCTCACTCACTCCCATTTCCTCCTCTCCATCTCTATTGCCATTGCCTTGATTTAGGTCCTAATTTACTTCAGTAGGTCAGGCCAACAGGGCATTCTCATAAGAAGTTCCTCTCTCTTCCTACAACCTGTCCTTCCTAGCCCTGAATGTTTCTTAAAGCACAGCTTTCAATATGTCTCTTCCATACTCCAAGACCTTTGATGTCATCGGAATAGAATTTGAGTTTTTTTTTAATATTTTATTGCCTGAGAGAGAGAGAGAGAGACAGAGAGAGAGAGAGACAGACAGAGAGAGACAGAGACAGAGACAGAGACGGGGGAGGGCCAGAGCAGTCTCCACAGCCGTACATTATCAGTTTTGACAGCTTCACTCCACAGGTGGATAGGGAGCCACGCAGGGCGGGAACTAGGCTGGGGGCTTCCTGCATGGGAGGCACGCCCCTGCAAACCAGAGGCCTCCCGCATGGGAAGCCTGCCCAGGTCCGCATATGGGTCTACAGGAGCCAGGGCCATGACTGAGAAAGGGACTGGGACTCGATCCCTGGACCCCGAGGCTGCAAAGCGAGCCTTTAACCCACTGAGCCATCCTGGCATCCCCCAAATTTAAATTCTTCAGTTGCAACTTTCAAGGCCTTCCACAATCTCTCCCTGCCCTAAGACTCCAGCCTCACCTCTCCCAGTGTCCCCTCCCCACCTCACCCTATGACTCTAGCCACATGGGCCACTCCTCATTGGGCTTGTCCCAGTCTTTCAGGTTCCGCTCTTGTTCCTTTCCTCATCTCCTGCACAAAATAACCAGCCCTTTTCCCCCTTTACTGAGGCAAACACTACAAAACCAGCTAGCTTAAGGCTCCTGCCTGCCACAAACTCTTCCTGAGCACCTGCCACATGTAGACTACACACAAGGGCTGATGCAGCCCTAGAGCAGCTCAGAATTTAGAGGTGTGGACCGACACATGCAAATAAAGTGCCTAAGTACCACAGAAGAGATCTGTATTTGATGTTATATAATGTTACAGAATATTAGAGAGAAAAGTAAACATGACTTGAGGTAATGGGAGGAAAGGTATTTCAAGGGTTTGGTCTGCATACTGAAGGATTAATAATGGAGTTCACTCATCTTTCAGGGAAAAGAGAAAAGAACTTTCCAGGAAGAGGAAATAGTGTACGCAAAGGCAGAGAGGCACAAAGGATAGAAATCATTGACCTATTCAGTTGGGGGAAGAGTGGAGATGTAACTGGTGAGCTAAATTATTACCAGCCTCCCCAGAGCTTTGAAGGTCATACAGGGATGTTATAAATTTACTTCATCCTTCAGAGGGGGCAATCCTGTCCCATCTATGTCTAGACTTTCTTTCTACAGATGTGTTACAGAGGTCAAGATTACTACACAACATGGAACATGCTGACTAACAGAATCGTGCACAATGAATGCTCACTTCTCAG
Source organism: Craseonycteris thonglongyai (assembly GCA_004027555.1). Taxonomy (NCBI): domain Eukaryota; kingdom Metazoa; phylum Chordata; class Mammalia; order Chiroptera; family Craseonycteridae; genus Craseonycteris; species Craseonycteris thonglongyai. The sequence goes on from PVKE010023233.1 coordinate 12,816, forward strand.
TGTGCTTAACTGTGTATGGGTATGTGACAGAGAGGAAATGAAAGTAAGAATTACCTAGGAGCACTAAACAGAAATCATAAATTTCCTGAAGAGAAAGCTGAAAGTGAGCAGCCCCTTGTAACTCACAAGGCCTTGAGGCGATTTGGGTTTATTAAGTTGAACAGGTGCTCTAAAACAGCACCTCCCAGATTATTTCACTGGTGCATGAGAGATAAGACCGGCTTCCCGAATATCCTCAAGGCTTTCAAGAACGTATAAAGGATACAGACCACCTTTTTGAGACTACCTGTGGATTTTGTGAAAACTGAGACACATAGGTACCCTTAAGTGTTGAAACCAAAGAATGACACCAGAAAACACAAAGTGGACCTGTTCTAAGGAAGAAGGAAGCAGAAAAAATAGTGACTCAGGAAAATATGGAGCTGCCAAGAGTTTCAGCCGAGTTGTGCCCACACTGAGTAGTGACAGTATTACATCGTTTTTTCCTGAGTGTCACCTCTTGAATGGGGACTTAATAAATGCTTACATGCCTCATAAGTTGTGTTCATATTAGCTGTTCCTTCTCATATTTTGCAATAAGGGGATCCATCAGAGGCTTTTAAGTGGGAGAGCATCATGAACAGATTTGTGTTTCAGGAAAAGAAAATTTCTGATGGCCAGGTAAAAAACAACATCAAATCTTACCCTAAATATTTAATCTAAAGCACAAGCCATTTCTCCTCCAAAGATGAATTCTCTCAGAATCATTCCTCCCTCCTTACTTAACCTGTGTAGTCAGTCTAGAGACCAACACTGCCCACTACCTGGCCCCTGTCCTATAGATTTTTTCTCTCTAGTCTCTCCTGCCTCAGTGTCCCACCCTCAGCCCAATATAAGCCTCATCACGTATAGCCAATGTCTTAACTGGGCTCTCCACCCCCAGTGTCCTTTCCATCTGTTTACTGCTTCCCACAGCACAGACAAGAGTTCACTATAGTCATTTCCAACCCAATGGGCATCAGAATCCTGGGGGATCTTAGTAACAACGCCTCAGACATATGTAATCTTAATAGTTTAAGTTCCCCAGGTGATTCTGAGGCATAGCCAGGTTTGCAAACTACTGCTCTAAATCCTTGCTACATAGATCAAGCTGCTCTAACCTGTGGCTTGCAGGCCACATGCAGCCCTGGATGGCTGTGAGTGCAGCCCCACACAAATTCATAAGCTTTCTTAAAATATTATGAGTTTTTTTGTGTGTGTGATTATTATTTTAGCTCATCAGCTATTGTTAGTGTATTTTATGTGTGACCCAAGACTATTCTCCTTCCAATGTGGCCCAGGGAAGCCAAAAGGACACCCCTGCTATAGATAGTGAAGGGATCATACCAGCCAGGTACTTGTTAGAAATGCAGAATGTGAGGTCTCACCCCTGAGTGATCAAACTCTACATTAGAACAAGATCCTCCCCCATCCCCCCAAGCCCCTGTAATTCTTAAGTTTGTTAAAGGTCCAGAAGTGCTGCTTTAAAGTCTCTAAAGTGTTGCTCGGCTGTTCATCCCACAATATTTACTGGATTTTCTCCACATCAGGTTAGAATTTAGTAAATTGGGAAGGTCAAGGGTGAGGGTCCCTGACTTTAAGATCACAGAAACATCAATCAGTCGCCGGCTTAAACCCCATTATTGATTCCCAGGCCTTCCGACAAAGTCCAGACTTCTGCACCTGGCCTTCATGGCCCTCTGGGGCTGTTTCTCACCAACTTGACTGTCTACCACTCCCCGTAGGAGCCCAGCTGGACACCTTGCCAGTTCTCAGGGCAGACTGGTGATTGCTACGCAGCTCCCACAGCCCAGGTCACACACTACCCAGCCACCTCTGCCTGGAGAAACTCGAGAGAAGTCCTCCGAGGTCCATCACACACATCACCCCCTTCTTGAAATTATTCCAGATTTTCCCTGCTTTGATAAAAACAGGAATTCCCACAACCCTTTGCACTTTATCTCTTCGGGACATCTAACTCATCCTATTCAGTTTTAAAATCAGCACACCTGCTATAGCTACCCTAGTAAAGAGACCATGATACTGTTTGTCTCCCCAGTAGCAATAAGCTAATACTGACACATCACCAAATCTCAAAGCAATGATAATAACGTGTTAAGTAAAACATGAATGAACACAGTGACAAATTCACCCTCTCCCTCATCACTCACCTCAGTCATTTAAATATTAATCTCAATAGAATACAAATAGGCTCTTAAGCCCAAGAGAGTAATATGTAATCTCCAAATAACATTTTTTGTTTTCTATGTACAAACAATAATCAAAGACTGAATATGCTGAAGATAAATTGTCTTTACAGCAACTACCTTTCTGTAGTTGGGCTTTTAACTTCACAAAATGCAACATAAATTTGGGAAACTTCAGATTTATATTATAATCAATTAAGGAAATGGGATAGAAAGGAGAGAAATGAAGAGAAAGTAGATCAAACTTGGAAAGGGAGAGAAATCTATACCAAGTATTTAGCTACTCTAAATGTAAAAGTATAACACTCTGGATTTATTTTTTAAAAGGATTAAACACTGACTAGAATACCCGTTTCAATCCTACCCAAACGTTCTAAATTCTGGTCTTTCGATATGCAATCGTATTTTCATCTGAGGAAAAGCTGTGGGGTCTGGAGTCAGGGCGTTCATGAGGGAGGGGAGGAGCCCACTTTCCTGCGGTCTCCTGGGACGCAGTGGCTTGAGCATTTCAAAAGCATGTGGCATATTTGCAATCACAGTATAGAGTTGGTCTCAGCCAGAGCGCTGCATCTGGACACATGCTCTGCCGAACACAAATTTACTTGAGTAAACAGACTGTAAGCTTCCCAGCCACATTGGGCTCTCTAGCATGTGGGCTCTCTAGAGCCCACATTGGGCTCTCTAGCTCTCTAGATTGGGCTCTCTAGCCGGTGCACCCGTGGGCTGAGCAGAGCTCTGAAACACCACACAGGACTGAAATGACCGACGCACCTCCAGGGACACCCTGGCACCTGTAGGGACTCGGACTGTCCGGGCCCGGCTGGGTAGAGATTCGAGGCAAAGCCACCAGAGTTATAACCTCCTCCTAGTCTTCTAGCCAGAGAAGAGGAGGGTGCCCGTCGCCGCGCCTGGGACACTCTCTGGGGCCCATATTAACAATGACCCCCACACCCGGGGTAGTTTTAGGATATGGGAGGGATCTCCGTTCCCCCGGCAATGCCCCTGAAGGGGCTCCCAGTCCCGACCGCGCAGCGGGCCTGAGGGCGTGCGGACAGCCCACTGACCTGGGTGCGGGCCTCCTCTCCAGGCGGCTCAGGTGTGTGGGCCGCTCCCGTGTCCCTCCCACCTCCGAACATGAGAGCCGAGAGCCGGGAACTGAGCTGCAGGCCACTGACCCACCGACCAACTGACCGACCCACCAACCAGCTGACCGACCGGCGGCAGCAGGGTCTGGAGCCCACGTGACGGGGGCAGGGACCCACGGGAGGCTCGTCCCAGGGTGCCCGCTTCCCCGCCTTCTTTCCCTTGGGACCGCCCCTCTGCCACGCCCGCTCCCTCTCCCGCACCGTTGCGGCGGGCAGGAGCGGGTCCGCCACAGGTTCCGGTTCTTCAGGGACCCGCCTCGTGAACCCCGCCCCGTCGAACCTGCCTTCGCCTCCGCCCGCCAGCCCCGGCCCCGCCCCCTGGATCGCACTTCTAACAGTCCCCGAGGCCCGCCTCTCTCCGGAGACCACGCCCCTCCCTGGAGCCCCGCCCCGCCCCTGTCACCTCCCCTTCCCGCACCCTTCCTGCCCCGGGGACCCCGGGCAGTTTCCAGCCCCAGTTCCCTGGACTTCTCCGGCCTTTCAGCACCATTCCCCCGCTGAAAGGAATGAAAACGGGGGAGCAGAAAGGGAATTCGTGTCGCGAATTGCAAATCGAGAGAAGCCGTAGAAAAATCGATTAGATTAGAGAGGAACGCCCAGCGTAGCCAGTCATTGGATGCCTGAACTTCTCGGGCCAGTGCGATTCTGTCCCAAGTGAGGTTGTCCTGAGGGAAGCCTCATCCTTGGTCTCTGAGCGCCTCTCCGGACCCCCAACCTTGGAAGCAACATCCTAGGGTCCGGCTGCGCTTGAACCCCAAGACCTGGGGTGGAGGTCCCTCTAGTGGCAGCGCCAACCATAAGCTCAGGCTCAGTCTTGCGAGCTGCTGTGAACAAACAAAACAAAACAAAGCAGTTCCCTGTGCCCAGCACCAAGGCGGGGATCCATCGGCCCAAGAAAAGCTTTGGCGATCGCGATATAACCACAGGAATGGATTCTAGAATCTGGGCAGGACTGGAGACCTAGTCTGCTGCCTTCCCCAAGTGTATGGCCTGAATCCCCTTTTGGTTGTACTGCGCAGTTAGTGACCTGCTTGAGCCTCCAAGGGACTGGTTGCTCAGTTCAGCTGATTAGAATCCCTGTGGGCCTCAGATGGCATCCACACCAGGGACTCTGGCATAGTCCTCAGCTCTGGCAGGAGTCACTACAACCCCGGCCTCAGTTTTTTTTATCTGCATTTCCACAGGCGGGAGTTCTGACAAAGTCCACAAGACACATCTTTCCAATTACCTCGGTGGTCTGAAATGACCAGTGTGCCCAGAAGACGTTTACACGTGAAAAGAACTTAAGCCACCCCGGCAAATATGAGACTCTGGTCACTGCAGGAACCCGGCCAGAAGCAGACTAAGGGCAAAGCCAACAGAGGAAGGCTGGGGCCCACAAGAATTGTATTACAGCAGGCCACCCTTCAGTTCTCTTTCACTTCCTTAAAATAGCAGCAGGGAGGCTTTTGTAGACTGACCGCCACAGTTCACATGAGTTCATGGGTGTTTCCAAGTCCCACATGTCATTGCCCCAGTGGACCCACTGCCCTGACTCCAGCCCCAGAAAATGCTAATCTGTTGTCAGAACTGTGTAATTAATTTTAAAAACATAGTTTAAAAAATTATGTAAGTCTCTGGCTCTCAGGCTTATTTGCACTTCGGAAACACTTTGGAGGAGGTGACTTAAAACATATGTCTGGATCCCACCTCCAAGGGTTGTGACTTAATGGTTTGGGGGGGTATGGCCTACCATTAGAATTTTTTAAAAGCTCCTCGGGTGATTCTTACGTGAATTAAACTTTAAGAACCACTGGCATGGGTTATAGGGACTTCTAAAATCCAACAAAAACTCCAGAGCTGAAAGGTTCACCTGGAAGAAGCTCAAAAAGTATTAATGGGCCTACATGCTGTCCAGCCCTGACTCCTAGGAAACAAAGTGACACATTAACAGGAGCTTCCTAGAGAAAATGTCTTGACTTAAAAAGAGTGATTCTAGCTGCAGAAATTTAAGGAGCCAGGGTGGGTTGTTTGTGCAAAGTGCACCCTGGAAAACTATCAATCTGAAGCATATCAAAAATGAAAATCAGCCTCTCCTCTGTGCCTCCAAAGGGACTATGTGCCCAGGACTCACACATAATTCCATTTGCTGGTAATTCCACTCTACCCTCCTCTGTGTCCCAGTGAAATAGATAGTCTTCTTTTACCCACAGGGTAGGCAAAGCCTCCAAACCCACGGAGCAGGTAATCTCATCATGTTTAGTTGTACCTCCTCATTCCACAACAGCTTTGGGCTTTCTGTATCACTCTATTAGAATGCTGGGTCATCACACTCTGTTCCATTTTTGCCAAAGATCTGCTCAAAAGCTACGGAGGAGAAAACTTGTCTTCACCATCTATGGCCCCGGCCTGAGCTTGGCAGAGTCTGGAAAACAGCTGCAAGTGTACAAAGCAAACCCTCTCATATGACCAACCTGGAAAGACAGAGGCCTCAGCACGTGACACAGACTGGCACCACAGCTGGCTCTTGTGACCCAAACCAAGCTGAACTGGACAAACGTATGGGAAAGATTTTGAAGAAGCCCTCCTGACCAGGCACAGCTGCCCTCTGTCCCCTGTGCCACAGTGCACACTTGCTGTGGCAGGGAGTCATTTGGCTGCGTCTGGTTTACAGCCAGATTCCCTAATATTTACTGAGAAGCTCAGTGCGTTGGGGGTTTTCACAGTAAACCCAAGCACAGGCAATACTCCCTGAAACAGTTCTGCTGAGGGCATATAGGCAAATATAACCTGATTGTGTCTGTTTGCTCAGTGTCAGTTGTACTGTATTTCAAGCAGAAGAGAGACTTCAGGGACAAGATGAGGCTAGAGGTAGGGTCCTCACCCTCAGGCTGGTTTTCTGGAAGAAGCAGCTTTTGAAAAGGCCTATAAGAAGGTCTTGTGGGGACATGAAATGTGATCAAAGGGAAGACTATTATTTTTAGAACGAAATGATTAATGTATTGCTCATAAAAGGTTGGGTGAACAAACACGCATAGTTGGTGCTTCTGTGGGGCATGAAAAAACTAAGGGATTTGCAGTATTTTCTAGCTCTGTCTTTCATTTTGTAGCTGTTACCTTGAATGGCTCACCTAAGCTCTCCTCATCTCTCAAATGGCAACCATAAAGACTTGTCCTGCATACAAGGCTGAGATGAGAATTAAATGATGTAACATAGGTACAAACATATTGTAATTTGAAAATAGTGTTCATATGTTAATTTGTTTACCTTATTATTACAATCTACCTAGCTTATGGAGAGGTAGAGCTAGGGGAAATCAAGATTAAACATCAGGGGGAGCTGGGATGGCTCAGCAGGTTAAGTATTCATTTTGTAGTCCCAGGGACCAAGGATCAAATCCCAGCCCTGGCCCATGCAGACCTATGTGCTGAACTGGGGTGTGCTTCCCATGTGGGAGGCCCCCAGTTTGGTTCTTGGCCTCCCCCTCATTGGGCCCCTGACTTGAAGGGGCATGCCTCCCATCAGGAGGCCCCTAGCTGAGTTCCCACCCTGCGTGGCCCCTGCCCACCTGTGTGGAATGAAACCATGTTGAAAACTGATGATGTACAACTATGGAGACTGCTCTGGGCCCTTCCCCTTTTCTCTGTCTCTTCTCTGTCAAAAACAATAAAATAAGTCTTAAAAAAAAAAAAAAGATTAAACATCCATATGAAATAGTGTTTTAGTTGGGCAGTAAAAATGGAAGAATATCAAAAGGCAGTTGTGAAAGAGGAAAGAGCTTGAGAAGAGGCCAGAGGGGAGAAAAGCCAGGAATATTCAGGGGTGTCCTACATTTCTAATTGCTCGGGGTGGGGTGGAGTTAAAGTAAAGCTAGTGAAAGAAAAGGCTGGGAATAAGCCGCATCAGAACGTGGAAGGCCTGGAGTGCCAGGAGATTTGAACGGGTAATGTAAATTGTTGCACATTTCTGAATGACAGTCTCTCATCTAAGTTCTTAGATGATCTGTAAGGCAGTGACATCTGGAAAGATGCATATGGATTCTAGCTTCTGGACTTGATCCCTGTATATGTGATTAGAGGGATGTGATATTGCAAAGGCCTGTGGCTTGAATGTCCTGGAGAGCAGCTTCCAAGGCCAAGGTGTCCCCCCCCCCACCCCATAATGCATTACTTCAGAGGCTGCTTTTGCTTTGTATGCAGTTTGTAAATGATCTGGTTTCCATCATTCCAGGCATAGAGCTGCTTATCTCTGGCATTGTAATGGATCATGGAGTGACTTCTGGGCCGCCTGGGGAAGAACAAATTGGGAAGATCCTCTTCACTGATAGTGCCCTGTGGGTCATAGACACAGGTGATGTGATGGGGGCCACTGCCACCAGGATTATAGACTACATACAGAACCCCACACAAGAGGAATGCTGCTTCAGCGTCCTGGCTTTTGCATGGAGTGTCCCATGAGTGTTCCATTCCCAGTGTGTCAGGCTCAATTTTTGTGAGAACCAAATGGCCGTGGATGCCTGGTCCTGAGTGGATAGCCCAGAGCCCATGCTCATCCACAGCCAGGTCAATGTAGGTTGATGGGGAGTGCTGGTAGACCAGTGCTCGGCCTGCCCTTCCTGGGAGCAGCATCCGATCTTCCACAGTCCTCTTCTGCAGATTGTATTTGATTATCTCATTAGGAGTCCCTTGGTTGTGAAAAAATAGGAAACCTTTGTAGATTACTTGGCCTGTTCCCTGCCAGGAATGTGTTAAGATAAGCTTCCGGGGGCCTGGCTTGGTACTATCCTCCATGAGTGCCCGCATGTTTGCAAATTCCCAAACAGTGTTGTTTCTGGATCCAATTAAGAAATAAATCTTAGGAGAATCACTGACAGCATCTTTCATCCAAGAGCCATCTGTGTCCACAGTCCTCTTCACTATTTTCAGAGACTTAATGCCCATCAGCATGTTGTCACAGCCTGTCCAAACAGGAGAAAAAGGGGAGGTTACTTTACAAACATGAAATGTCTGCAATTCTCACAGATTGTTTTTTCCCGTTAGTGTCTAGAATAAATATCAATGACAATTTTTATGGTAAAATTCAATGAATCAAAGAATTACATGAATAAATGGGTCTCTATTAAGGGTGTTGCTATCCAGTTATGAGTCAGCATTTTATTCATCAGGAAATAAATAACTATTTGCTAGATCAGAGACCCTGTTCACTTTCTAGAGTGCTTGGGATTAACATGGTAAAAATGATGTAGTTGTGAAGCTGCCTAATTCAATTACATTTGCCAAGATTTTGTTGGGTATCTACTGTGTTCTTAGCTTACAATGCTTCCAGAAAACTGCTACGTACTGAGGGTAAAATACATATTCCTGGCATTGCCATGAAAAAAACATGCCTGAGTTAGGATAAGTTAGGACACTTGGAGGGGACCAGTCTCCCTAGTCAACCACACATAACAAACCTTAACCGTTACTGGGTTTAGATGCTGCTTGCTGCCTTCAAATATCGAGAGACAAGATTGATGGAAAGAAAAGTAAGTTTATTCAAAATGTCAGCATTCTGGGAGGATGGCAGACTCCTGTACAAAGGCCAGCTTCCCATTTCCCATATGGCCAAAAGATTTTATAGACTCCTAAGAAGAGGCAGCATGAAAGAAAGGAGGAGGTGGTCTAGCAATTCCTGGTTGATTTCAAAAAGAAAAGAAGGTGCTTCCTAGTGGTTTCAGAGATTAGGGTGGATTGAACATGTTGAAAGACTTTTTCCAAATCAATGTAAACAGAGTCATTGACACTGGTATGTACAGTAAACAGAAACTGGTATGCATAGTAAATAGAGTCATTAACACTGCATTAAGGAGGAAAACAAAAAAGAGAAAAAAGTTTTTAAAAGTTTTAAGCTAAATTACATTGTTGAATTGAACTAAATTTAGGGTGTTAGAACCTGAAAATTGAGAATACAGTGTCCCCCTTACACAACCACAGATCTATGAGATAGAATAAATGATTGTTTTTTTAGTCAACTCTGTTTTGAGGTTGTTTGTTGCACAGAACTTTAAAGCAATGGATCTCTACTCTATAATCACTCTTTTGGTGATCTATCTATCTATCATCTATCTACCTATCTATCATCTATCTAATCACCTCTATAGCTCCAGGAGATCATCTTCAGGTGAAGGTTTCTGGCCCTTGGCACTACTAGAACATTATAAGAGCTCTATTCATCAATGTATTTATTTATTCATGCATTTAGTCAGCAGACATTGGATACCTACAAAGGGCAAGAGACTGCAATAGGTGTGATGAGCTGGGGGTGCAATGGGATGAGGTGCAATGATAAATTAGGAGAGCTTTTGCTTACTAGATACATGACTAACTAGAATCTAAAGCTTAAAGTGACATTTTTGCAAAAGAAGAACACAGAATAGATATGTCCATCGGGGCAGAAATTAATCTATATTTGAATTGGTCCTTGAAGGATGACACTCTGAAATAGGTGGGAAGAACATTCATGACAGTTAACAAAACATTTGGGAAAGTCCTCCAAGATTAGTCTTAATAAAACAGTACAGAATTTAAACCAATACAAGCTAAGTACTTGATATTGCCTCAGATGCATAAAAAAAAGTAGCAGATTGGAACCCGTTCCATGCCTGGAACTAGCTACCTAAAACCCACAACTACCCCATAATTTGCTTCATAACAGTATATTAACCCCCTGAAAAAATAAACACACTTAGACATGAACTCCCTTCATTCCCTTTCCCTCATGTATAATTTTTTCTTCAATTGTTCCTAGCCTTGCTACCCTCCCACATACCTTAGAACAGGGATTCCCAACCCCGTGCCCGCGGGCGCCATGGCGCCCGTGGCCCGATTTGTGTGCGCCCGCCATTATTTGACTGCATCAGAAGTTTTTCATAAACACTAAGTAAAACTATAATTTATTTTTATACATTTGTTAGAATTTTAAAATATTGTTTGAGTATCTACACAGGCTTATTATATTCGTTGGTATGTGTGCGATATCGTATGTATAAGTGTTTCCCTAGCTTTCGCCTTTGTACATGTCGCGTCTTGTTTAGCCGCTGCGCTCTTTAAACTCTCCTCCACCCAACCGGGAGACGCGGAGTTGCCATTTGGATTGCGGTTGCTGGACTGATCGGGTCGTGACGGTTAGCTAGGATCACAGTGTTTTGATATATTTGATTTTAAATGAACTAAAAGCGAGGTAGGTCATCTATTATTATGGTGGCAATTTGATATGATATTGTAGTTCTATAACTATTTTTATATTTATTTCTTTAGTCCTAAAATGAGTGGACCAAATAAGAGAAAACGAACCTATAATTTTAACACAGACTGGGAGGAATCATACTGTTTCATTAATTTAAAAGGTAAATGCGTTTGCCTGTTGTGTGGCAGTAGTATTGCAGTGCCAAAAAAACATAATGTTGAACGTCACTTTCAGACAAGTCATACCACTTTTGATACGAATTATCCACTTAAATCTGAAGTAAGAAAGAAAAAAATAAATCAACTAAAATTAAATTTAACTACTCAGCAGACTGTTTTCACTAGACATGTGGAAAAATCTAAAAAGACAACCATTGCTTCTTTCAAAATTGCTCACATGCTCGCAAAAAAGAAAAAACCTTTCCAGGATGGTGAATTGTTAAAAGAAGCATTTCTGACTGCTGCCGATTGTTTGTTTGAGGAATATTCTAACAAGCGTGAAAGTATGTCGGCGATACAAGACCTACAGCTGTCAAATAACACAGTCACAAGAAGAATACACGCAATTTCAAAAGACTTGCAAACTCAGTTAAAGACTGACTTGGAAATATGTGACTGCTTCTCTCTGCAATTGGACGAGTCAACAGATATATCAGACACCGCACAGTTGGCAGTTATGGTGTGAATGGTATTTAGTCACTTCACAGTAAAAGAGGAGCTGTTGCAAATATTACCAATGAAAGGACAGACGAGAGGTGAGGATATTTATAAAACTTTCAGAACATACGCCAAATCGATAAACATGCCTTTGCATAAGTTGTCTGCGATAACTACCGATGGGGCACCAGCAATGGTTGGTGAAAACAAAGGATTTATTGCCCTTTGCAGGAAAGATGAATCATTTTCAAACTTTATGTCCTACCATTGTATTATCCATCAGGAAGCTTTGTGTTGTAAAATACTGCCCTTTGAACACGTTATGAAAATAGTCACAAAGATCATCAACTCTATTCAAGCAGCTCCATTGCAACACCGACTTTTCAAGGCCCTGTTAGAAGATACTGAAGATAAAGAACACGATCTCATCCTGCATACTGAAGTACATTGGCTCAGTAAAGGTAAAGTTCTTACAAGATTTGTGAACTTAATTGAAAAAATAAAAACATTTATACATGATAAAAATGAAAATTATGATGAACTAACAGGCTCTTGCTGGCTGGTGGATTTGGGTTTTCTTGCTGATACCATGGAAAAATTAGATTCTTTCAATTTGGAGTTGCAGGGAAAAGACAAAAATAGAGCTGAAATGATAAGCTCTGTAAACGCATTTAAAGCAAAATTGACTTTGTTGATATCACATCTGCATATCAAGTCTCTCGTGCACTTCCCATATATGAGGAAAATGCTAGGTAACAATGAATTAAATGTGTCATTATTTATTG
>PVKE010023234.1:0-24830 GCA_004027555.1 Craseonycteris thonglongyai
GGTCTCGGCTTCCAGCCCGCCCTCGATCCAGCTCCACTGTGACCGTAGTCCCCCAATCCCCCTTTGTTTTTGCCAGCCCCGGGCCGCGCTCCGAGTCTCTGTCCCCGAACCGCTGCTTCCCTTTTCCTCTCCCGCTCTCCCCTTTTTTCTCTAACCTTTGTGTGTTGTTCCGCGTTGTGTGGTTCTCTTAGTTGAGGTTGCTTCTCAGGGTTTCCCCTGTGGATTCCCCTCTGTTCACAAGGCCCTTCCCAGGCGGTTATCGGCGTTCTCCTCTCATGCCGCCATCTTGGATCGAGATCCCACAGCAGGTGTTGAACAAGTGTTGTTTAGTAGGATGCATTGATGTTTTAATAGAGCACATCTGGACCTTTCAAGTAAATCTAGTCTCTTCTCAACAGCCACCTTAGCCTTAATGCTAATGTGGGGGAGAGAGAGAGAAAGAGAGAGAGAAAGAGAGAGAGAGAGAGAGGATCTGATAAGGAAGCTGGGATTTTCTTTTCTTGTGACAATAAAATGTACTTTTATTTTACTTTTAAAAATTATAATACAGTAAAATTGATCCTTTTTTGGCATATTGTTCTAGGAATTTTAACATATGTATAGATTTGTATAACCACCCTAAGGATACAAATCTATCACTCCAAAACATTTCCTTAATGTTAGCCCTTTGATATAATTTTAAAAAATAATGACACGGGTATATACATAATTGAAAGCTATAGGAATATTATAAAATAAATTCTGCATTTTGTTCATATGAAAGGAAGACAATTTCTGTGTGGTTTAGAGGCTGTGGAGACTTTGTAAAAAGGGTGAAGACCCCATATGATGTCAGCAGACAAGAATAGAGACAGTGTCATGACCACAGAAAGTCTTTACACTCCACCTGCTTTCCAGCCATAAAGACTACTTCCACTTCTTCAGACTAGCCTTCTAAACTCAGTTGCTTGACTCTCCCCTAGAAACCCAGGGGAGGAATTGAGAGAAGAGAGAAGGAAGGAGCAAATGAGTACAGATAAAAAGGAATCTAATGTTCATATGGTGGATTCCTATTGAAAAAAAAGACACAATGCCATGTCTCTTGCCAGCTGTAAATACTGAAACAAAAAATATTAGTGTAATCCAAATGATCTTAAAATGATCCCTGAATTCTGGAAATGATTGCATTCTTGTTAAATATTTTTGGAAGTAAGTATTTCATGGGAGTTCACAGAAAGCAGAACTTTTATTCAGTGACTGAAATGAGTGTCCCTTGGATAATACCTAATAGAGCATCGCATAGAAGAAACTGTTTACTAAATGCTTTTCATTGGTTATATTACAGTCTAGTTCTATGTGACTTCAGAGAGAAAGAGAACTAGATAAATTACTGTTTTCTTGGTATTTGAACACTATTGTCATTATATCCAAATGAGCTACATATTCTGTGTTATGCTGAAAGCCAAACTGTGTGGTGTGTGTTTGTGTATATATACATGTATGTATACATATACATATACATATATATGTGTGTGTACATGTATTTAATAGACTATGACTATTTTCAAGGTACAGATGCTTAAAAAGAAGGAACAAAGAAAGGTAGAAAATAAATGTGCATCACTGAGAAATGTACAGGAGCTTGATGTAATAAGAGTTACAATTCAGTGATGAAACTGGCAATAAATAAAAAACATGTATCTTAATTAGTTTTTGGACTTAAAATTGGTTTTCCAAAAATGGGAATAAATTCATTCTACAGGTCTAAATCAGCTTCTACATATCCAAAAACAACTCTAAACCAGGAGTTGAAAGTATGAAGTCTTCACAGTTTTAACACTCACGTCTACAAATGTTTGACTTTCTAAAAGTGTCTATAATAACTGGACTTAGCTTTTAAATCCTCATTTTAAGTTGGTGGCAGAAATTTTAGGGTTGCCCATTTGAAGTACAGCTGATTACTTTTAGAGTTAAAGTCAGTATATTTTGTGTAAATGGTCAAGTCAATATTCTTCCCTGTTCTCACATCCATCTAGAAAACATGAAAGTATCAGGAAAGCTTATGTATTTTCAACAGTCGTGAATTTAATCGCTTAAATGTGTTGTTCTATTATTCATAAGGCACTTCTAGGTCACCTTTACTATAAAAGTGGAGAACATTTTAAAAACAAAGTTAGGGCACACTCCATAAAAGTTTCACAACTCACTTAAAATTATAGAACAGTTGTATATTTCAAGATGAAGATTTAAACTCATTATTTAGCAGGGTTTGGGAGGCAGGAATTGCTGTGTCAACAAATGTTGTACTCTATATTTCATTACTCCCTTTACGTTTTTTAAATGCCTCAAGAATAAAGTTTATTTAAAATGTCACAACTTGTAGCAGCACATTATATCCATAGTATTTACAAGTATCATTGTCATTACTCTTATTTACTACAGTAGATTAGTTATGGACCCTCTACCATAATATCTCAGCTTATTAACATACTGCATACTAAAAAGTGTAATGAATGGCCCCATAATGAGCAGTTACAAAGACTAGTCATTTTTTATCTCGGCTCTCTTTTTCATGTGGAGGGGGAAATTAAAGAGGCTTGGACTTATGCCTGAAACATCAACCACCTGATTCAGCTTGTAAGGCGAGGAGAAAAGGGGACCACCTCAACACTTAATTATTGAGAAATCCTTGGTCTCGCTCCAGGGTTAAAGACAAAGGCTTACTACAATCATCAAGGTTGCCTGAGCTAATTTCAGGTTGTGAATTTGTTTATTGAACTTAGTTGTTGTTTTTTTTTAATATATATTTTTTATTGTTTTTGACACAGAGAGAGAGAGAGAGAGAGAGAGAGAGAGCTACAGAGACAGAGACAAAACTGAATTGGGGGCACTCTCCAGTTCAGCACATGGGTCCACATGGGCCTGGGCCAGGATTGGATCCTCAGTCCCCAGTGGCGCTGCAAAGTGAGCACTTAACCCACTGAGCCATCCTGGCTTCCCCTGAACTTAGTTATAAAGAAAAAAAAAATGGCAGGAACACACCAACCTTCACAAGAATTTTTGTTTGTTTGTTAATATAAATCTCCCATTAACTTTTGCACAATGTGAAGCATTTAAGAGACAACTTGATTCCCACAAGATATTCAATAAATACCAGGGATGCGAAAAGAGGTTCTTCATGGAAAGGACTGTTAAAAATCTTTTCTCAATTGAATTTTTTAAAAAAGGGATCTGTCATTTAAAAGTTTTTTGTTAGTTTCTTTTTTAAATAACTATAATAAAGATGAATTAAATGATGCTCATAATATTGCTTATGGGCTAGGAAGGCAGGTAATTGTATTATTCATATTATTGCTAGACCAAGTTTTCTGCTTCCTACAGACCAGGTAGGCTAAGCATTCTGAAATACTCCATCATCACAGAACCTAAGGATTCTTTTGGAATATAAGCATTTTTTTTTTTAAGTATGTGACCTAACAGTTACTTGGAAACCAAATTTCCCTTAGAAGCTCAATAGTTGAGGTGTTTTATTGTTTTGAGGTGAGAGATATGGTAGAATTTGGTGTAGTTCTTTTGGGGAAACTGCTTTTCTTTTTTTTTTAAGATTTATTTTATTGTTTGAGAGAAGGTTTTGTGTGTGTGTGTGTGTGTGAGAGAGAGAGAGAGAGAGAGAGAGAGAGAGAGAGAGAGAGTGAGAGAGAGAAGGGGGAGGGCCCAGAGCAGCCTCCATAGTTTTACATCATAAGTTGTGACATAGTTTCATTTTACACAGGTGAATGTGGGGCCACATGCGGTGGGAACTGAACTGGGGGCCTCCAGCATAGGAGGTGAGAACCTTCACTGCCATCCTGGTAGTTAACAGTTGCACCAGAGTTCAGCATCTGGGTTGCACAGGTCTGGATCGGGATATGATCCCAGGACCTCACAGTTGCAAGGTAAGCACGCAACATGCTGAGCTATCCCAGCATCCCCTGTTTTTATATTTTTGATCATAGAGAATAATTGTGTCCATCAATAGCAAATTATACAAGGCACATGTCTTGTGTTTCATTGCTTAGTTTTATGCTGTGCAGTAGCAATTTCTAACCACAGTCCTGATGAAATATAGTTGTGCAATAAAGGGAGTGTTAATTATCAGAAACACATTTTTTCTCCTACACTATTGGGGTGGGGGTGGGGGGGTGGGGAGGGCCAGTCCAGATTAATTGTGCTTGTAATAAGAGACGAGTGCTACTGGGAAACTGTTAAGGAAACTGTGGCTTTAGCTTGAATTCTGAGAAACCCATAACAAAACTTTATTTACTACCTTCCAGCTTAATTCTGCAGCAAGGCCCACTCTACAGAGCCCACCACTTGAATAACACTGGGGAGTATTGCTGGATGGGGTTGTTCTAGGAGGGGCCCTGCTTAACTTTGCTGATTGATTCCACCAGATCCTCCTAGTAGACTGACCAGCTGCAACCCCCATCCCAAGCCCAACTGTAGTCTGGCTCTAAATGACGACAAAGTTTTCAGAGACCACTTCCTAGTTCAGAGCTGGGCCTCAGAGCTGCAGTCCAGGCTTGTCAAGCAGATGTATAGTAAAGGCTGCAGCCGAGTGCACCGCACATTTTCCTATGTGGAAAGACGATGTTAGAGATAGAACATTACTTAACAGTGGGTGGGCAGTTCATTCCTGAACAGCTCAATTCTTCCCCATCAGGGGCCCTGCACAAGCACACTTCTGCTGCCTGTAAGGGTGAGAGACAGTTCTTGGAACTGTTAGGAGCCCACAGTGGCTACAGAAGACAGTCCCTCAGGAAGCCCTGTCTGTGATTTTCCTATGTAAACAACATTAAACAAAACCCCTGGGCTTATCTTTTGCACAAACAAGTGGTACAAAACTTCCCTGCACTTGCTAGTTTGCTCTTCTCTCTTTAGGTTTTATTGCTGCATAAAGGTGTTTTTATCCAAATAGGAAAAGGTGCTTAGGAAGTAAACACCTGAGAGGTAAACACCCTTCTTCCCAGGAAAAAAAAACAACTGATATTACTGAGTGTCTGTTATCCTCCAGGGACTCTGCACCCGTAATCTCATCTCTTCTTGTCAAAAACCTGTTTCAAGGGTGTTACCCAAAATTACACTGCTGGCTCTCCACCCCATGGTTATGTTTCTGTTTTCTTTCTACCAGGATGAGGGAGAGTCACAAATGCCATGTTGTCTTCTCACCTTATTACTCTCTTTCACCCCAGGCCTCTCCCATTCTGGGACTGAATATCTGATCCTTGTCATCCAGACCTATCTCTAACATCCCTGGGGTCCAGGCAAGAATGCAACCAGAGACCCACATTCCATATGTCTAAACATTTAAAAGTTATAACATGCTTCTAAACATGGGCACCCCATGCCTGCATCAGATATATATACCAGGATTTATATATAATAATTTGTTAAAATATCATAAGTTGGAAATGATCTAAATAATCAACAATGAGGCAATTTGACAATGATAGCCAACCACATAATAGAATAACTATGGGCCATTAAAATTTGCTCATAATATAGAAAATATGAATGACTATTAAGTACATAAAGATTATTAAAATGTCTTTGCAATTACTCTTTTGTTTAAAATGTATAGGGGTAGCTGGATGTCTCAGCAGGTTAAGCACTCGCTTTGCAGCCCCGGAGCCCGAGGATCGATTCCCGGCTCCAGCCCAGGCGGAACTGGGGTGTGCCCCCAGTTCAGTTCTTGCTGGGGCCTATGAGGGAGGCTCCCAACCCAGTTCCTGCCCTGCGTAGCCCTGTGCCCACCTGTGGAGTGAAACTATGGAAAACTAATGTTATCAACTATGGAGACTACTCTGGGCCTTCCCCCTTCTCTCTGTCTCTCTCTGTCTGTTTCTCTCTCTGTCAAAACAATAAAAATAAATCTTAAATTGTATGTATACATGAAAAGAAAAATATCCAATGAAATTGTAATTGTTACTATCCCAATGTAGTAAGCTTATTATGAATTATATTTATTTTCCCCACGTATTTTTAGTATGCTTTTAAAATGTTATAATGTGGGGAAAGGGAATACATTTATGTTTTAATCTAGTTCTATTTTGAGGAAAATCAAAGCTGTAGTTAAAGATCACAAGAGAATTCATCACAATGTTATTTATAATAATAAAATTGTGAATAACTAAAATTCCAAGAAGAGGATAATAGTTACATAGTTATGGGTAAACTAAAATGAAATTTTATAAAGACTTAAAATTGTCTTTTAAAAATCCAAGAAAACAAAATGCTCAAAATGAAATGTTGCAGAGAAAAGCAGAAGTGAATTTAAGTTATATTAGCAACCTAAGTTGCTTCATTATTTAAATAAAATCAAAGTAGTGTCATGGGGTTAAAACTTCCTTTTGATTGTGTGCATCTTTCAAATATTTTAGAAGGGAAACCATTCTGTAAGATTATTTCACCTTTGAAACTTCTTCATGTTTGCTATTTTTTATTATCCTCTTTATGTGTCAGGATGAATATAGGGGTGCTTAGGAAAGTATGTGGGACACCAAAACCAGAACCTAGGGGAAAATGCCCAAAGGACAAAGAGGTATTTACTTGAGTCAAGCAGAGAGAAACAAAACAAAACAAACAAATAAACAATCAAAAACAGAAGTCTTTAAGCTCTAAGGAAGAAAGAACAGATATGGCTGTAGCTGGGAAAGGGAAAGGCTCCAGGGTTTAATAAGGGAAGGAAACTTGTAGTTTCTCTAGCTCCAGAAAATATCCAACATACCCCTAACCCCAACTCAATACCTCTTATACCTACCCTGGGATATTCTAATCATCTAGAAAAATCTTTCATTTATCAAGCAAGTATTTATTGGGTGAAATGATAGACATAGACAAGAGAGGGAAGGATGGAATCTATTTTAGGTAGGTGTTTTCAGCTATTTGTCTCCTCCTTTAGAGGATCTACTCCTTGCTTCTCTTCCTCCCTCCAGAAGGGTGTTCTGTTTCATCACATGACCCTACATCCTTGTCCACAGTGATTGGCTGAGAAGTGGCCATTACCCAAGCTTAGCCAATCAAAGTTTCTCATTTCCCTAACCATTGCAATTGGTCACAGGGTGGTCATGTAGTCCAAACCAGGCCAAACAGACTTTTTCTCTGGCTTTTTCCAAAAAGCTGGCTGAGAAAAGAGAGCTTCCTCCCTGCAGCTAGAGAGCTGTGACTGACTGTGTGAGCCTAGAAGCTGCAAAGAGGCAGTTAAGGAGCAGAGGAGAAAATGATCCAACAAGCAAAAATACTCAGAGACACAGGATGGACAGAGTCCCTCTGGCATTCAAATGTCCCTGAGCTGAGACGACCCCCCAACCCCCCACCCCCCTTGGCTGTTTGGTTATATATGCCATTACCTTCCAGTTCCTCCGAGGCTAGTTACATTTGTGTTTTGGTTGTATGAAACCAAAGAGTCCTCCCCAGTGCAGGGGCCTGGCATGAAAAAGCTCTGTGTTAAATGGTAAGTATACAGAGATTAATAAGAAAGCCTCCCAAGTCTAGCAAAGCAAGAAGATACAAGGTCAAAAGCTTTAGCAATATAATGAAGGAATTATGGTGCTCCAACTAGAGAGATCTTATTACATTCTCTTCTTGAGTTTAACACAACTGTCCCTCCACTCAACATAAATTCAACCAGTATTTACTGAATACCTACCATGTATTCCCTTCTCCAGACTGGTCTTTTAAACTGAATCTATGGGTATTCATTCTTTTCTGCTTAAGTTCATCCAGCCTGAAGGAAATATTAACAGAAAAAAATCCCACTAATGCCTTTAGTTGTGAAAATGTGACATATCTCTAGTGGAAAGTTTAAAAATAATCACAAGATGGAGCTGTTATGAAATAAAATTAAAAAAAATTTTTTTTTAAGATTTACCTGATTGTTTTTGACACAGAGAGAGAGAGAGATGGAGAGAGACACAGAGAGAGGAGGAAGGGCCCAGAGCATTCTCCATAGTTGCATGTTATTAGTTTTTGACATAGTATCATTCCACACAGGTGGGCACGGGGCCGTGCAGGGCAGGAATCAGACTGGTGGTGTGCTTCCCCGAGCGGGGGGTTTCCTGCATGGGAAGCACACCCCAGGTCAGCAGATGGGTCGGCTCAGGCCAGGGCCTGGACTCAACCTCTGGACCCCAGGGTTGCAAGGAGAACGCTCAACCCACTGTGCCATCCCAGCATCCCCCAAAAGTAAAATTTTATGGACCATGAAGAGAGTATTTTTCAATATCCAAAATGAAATATTTAAATCCTTTATCACTAAAAAGTAAGAAAGTAAAGTATTTTATGAATAAATATGCTTCTAAATATTTTATGACAGAGCATTGCTTATAATAAATTTAGGAAGTACTCCCTTTTAAAACCTAGTGGGGGAAAAAATACATGATTATTACATTAGATATTTTCCATTCAGAGGTTCTGCCCACATCAAGTTTGCTTGCTTTTCTTTCTCCCTGGTTCTTTCTTTGTTTATCTCTCTTTCTCTTTCAGTAAAGGCCATAATTAAAACAAAAACTCATTTTTTTGTTAGCTTGTTTGTTAGTTTGTTTTTGATTATAGACATCGATGTGCTCTGTATTCAATATTTAAAAAATGAATAGCACTTGACATTTCCTATCAATGAGCTTTTGTTTCTTGGTATCTTCTACCTAAGTTTAAATTAAATCACTTGGACCTCAGTACTTTTCTTTTCAAGTTTCCAATTTGAAGATCTAGACAACTCTTGATTAATCAAGATAACATAAGGTGGCCAATTTCTCAGAAAATCCAAAAAAGACAAGAGAGAACCCCAAGTATGTCTTTGCCTTCTCAAAGACTACCCAGCTTAAGGGGGCAAGGTAACAATGGAGGGAGGGCTTGACCAGCTGGAGAGTGCCAACCACCCATGAGATGCACAAAGCAGGGAGTCTGTGGACAGAACCAGGGAATGCCACAGAACGGAGGCATTCCTCCCTCTTTTATAGCACAATGCAGTCTGTGTTGCTCTAACTCGAAATTGGGAGCATCCTGTTGAGAAATGGAAAACCTAAAAATAGACCTGTAGAAAGTACTGTGATGTTGGTTTGTAACTCAGCCCAGTGCTATGACACGAAAGACTTTTTCCATGAAGATTATGTTCATAAAAGCCCTATTTCATCTGCATGCAAGCTCTCAGTAAAGCCAGAAAATGTGCATCTTGGCTATCTTTCAACTATAAAATTATATTTGGCTCTGGTTGTTCTGGACATTAGATGTCTGTATAAGGGTTTCTTTCTGAAATTCCTCATACAAAATAGAAGTTATAAACTGGATTAATAGTCACAATTAAGCAAATCTGCTATTACTGTATGTATCCAGTACTTAATGATTTTTGGAAAGAATTCAAGGACAAGGCAGGAAAAATGTTGCATTCACATAATAAAGAATGCACAAGCTTTAGAACTGACTACAATAAACTAATAACTTTTCTTGAAGAAGTCTAACCAGAGTACCAAGAGATTACTTTTTTTAAGTTTTAGTAATTAAATAAAAAATTAAAGGTACTGCCCTATAATTTCTTGCCTATGTTAGTGTTACAATACTTGAAAATTTCAATATCAAAGAACTTCAGGGGACCTTCAGATGTATTTCATACATATTTCAAGGATAACACTTAAACTGTGATATTTTTTAAAAAGCTATTAAACAAAAGAAAAAAAAAACCACTTTTATATACTTAGGTAACTTTCTAAGGAGTGTTGCCACCAATTAAACACATACTTTTTAAAGACTCTTGTGAGTTCAGTGTTCTTTCAGTGGACTGAAAAATCTGGAAAAATGGACTTCATTAGCTACCACAAAACTATTGAAAGGATATTTGAAATGGTGTTTAATACCTGCAAAGACAGGAACAATCAATGGTTTAAAATTTCACTGTATAAAGATTAGTAAATAACACTGATTACTGGTCTTATTCAAACAGAAAATAATGAATATGTGCTGAAAGGAGAATAATGACCCAAATTGCTCTTAATCTTGGAATTGTGCCTATTGATTGGCCTAGAAATTATGGTGCTAATCGTATGGTACGAAAGCCAAATACTTGAAAAAGTCATTAACTTTGGGGAATAGAATACTCGTTTCATTGTGCTAGTACAGTATTTTATTGCATAAAGCCTTCAAACAACTCTGTGTTTAGGAGAAATTCCAGTGTTT
Source organism: Craseonycteris thonglongyai (assembly GCA_004027555.1). Classification (NCBI taxonomy): domain Eukaryota; kingdom Metazoa; phylum Chordata; class Mammalia; order Chiroptera; family Craseonycteridae; genus Craseonycteris; species Craseonycteris thonglongyai. Next base: position 10,186 of record PVKE010023234.1, read on the forward strand.
ACCCAAGTCAAATAACATTCCTCTCCGCTCTTCTATATCTTGTAAAAACGACTTAGTTACTTTTTATAATTTATCAAACATTTACTGAATACCTACTGTATGTTTGGCACACAACAGAATCAATCAAGTAATTTAACATTCTAAAAGATAATTACTAATCTCACATTGGCTTATCTTTAATAAGCTGAAGAAATAATGACCTTATCAAAATGGTAAACCTAGCCTTAGGTCATCATTCCTGAAAAAGTTTTGTAAAGTTTCATGAACAAGTCTTAAGTATAAGCAAGCAATCATGTTAAAGAGACACAAACTCTCTTTAAATTTGTAATTTCTCATCTCTAGAAAAAACATAAAAGGATTTTGAGTTTGAAATGTCCTTACTTCCCATTTTCTTGAGGTCCTATGTCTTCAAGTACAAGTTAAATTTACATTCTTTTTATTTCATTCTTGAGAATTTAAATGTAGTCTTATATCCTGATATTGACAATTGATCGCTCTTACTTTAATTTAAACAGCAACATATAAGCATCTGATTAATAGATATATAAGTACACTGTATATGAAAAAGTAATGCTACTCTGCGAATATATTGACCAAGAAAGTAGTCAGTGTTAAGGTATGCCAGATGGGGGCGGCAGAGAGCATTTTGTAAAGACCCTAGTTAGCTGTAGACCTCCTCACACATTCGATAGTTGCCAGGGAACCCTCCTGGCACCTGGGAACCTGCCAAGATCAAACTGTTGTCAGGGAAGTTAGCTGAATAGAGAGGCTAATAACAGGAAGCATGAGCCAGGAGAAGCAAGGAAAGGAAACAAGAAAGAGCTGAACGCAAAGAGGAAAGAGCTTGGGCTTTGAAGTAACAAAATCCTGAATTCTGACACTTACTAAATAGGACTTAATTTCTCAGACTCAGGTCTTTTTGTTTGTAAAATGAGAATGGTGATATTAAATACCACCTCTCAGAATTATTACAAGGTTATAAGATGATGCATGTTAAGTGCCTGTCACACTGTGTACCTGCATACAGAAAGGGCTTAGCAAATATTGTGAGTTATCTGCTGCTGCTGCTGCTGCTGCTGCTGCTGCTAGATGCTTAATGGTAGAACTGAGTGCCAACTTCAGGAAAGGAAATGAATGGGCACTTCATAGAAGTCCAAGTCAGGGCAGTGAAGGAGGCAAGGCCAAGGGAACCAAAGTGGCAAGGACTCTTCCTAATGACATCCCAAGCTGAGCCGATGGCTTTTTTGGACATGAAAATCTTGTACACTTAAACCTCTCTAGGAATGTGCCTCTATCCCTACCTTAAAAATACCTTCTGAATCAAGTCTTTTGTAATAGTTGCTCTGAAATGCAAACTTGGTATCACTACTTCTGATCAAGACCCAATTATCAAACAAGTGCTTTATTAAATGAGAATGAGAATGAGAATGAGAAGCTGGTTCCATAAAAAGTCTTCCTCAGGTACACGGCAGGGTATCCACTGGAGACTGTTAGCTTGTTTGCCCAAACAACTGATTCTTAGAAGTTGCTTTATTTTGTATTTATAATGAATGACCCTGTATTTGCATTAAAAAAAAAAATGTGAAGCAAATACCTCTCTCTTATTCTTGGAGAAGATGATGATGTTTCCATACATCTGAGTGTAGATGCCGTAGTCCATGAGATGTGAAGTGTTCTGCTTTGTAATGGGCATTAATAGGCTGACCAGATATATAATTTTAAATGGGAGAGAAAACAACGGTACAGTCTTGTTTCAAACAGTACATATGGTCAGCCTAGTCTCACTGGGCTAAACTCAAGGTGACAGTACCAGTGTTGTTTGTCCCATTTAAAATGGGACAGCTCAGGGAAGCCAGAATGACTCAGCGAGTTGAGCTCTCATTTTGCAGTTCTGGGGAATGAGGATCCGAGTCCCAGCCCCAGCCCGTGCAGACCCATATGCTGAACTGGGATGTGTTGTCCATGAGGGAGGCCCCCAGTTCAATTCCTGAACTGCACGGCCCCTGCCCACCTATGTGGAATGAAACCATGTCAAAAACTGATGATGTACAATTACAGAGACTGCTCTGGGCCCTCCCCCTTCTCTCTGTTTCTGTCTCTGTCTCTGTCAAAAACAATAAAACAAATCTTAAAATGGGTCAATCTAGAATTGTGGGCATTTTTAACTGGATTTTTAAAGAATTTAAGACAACTTTTTCTGGATATAAAATGTCTGTAAACTGAAGCATTGCTCACTTAGTGTACATATTTTAAGACTAAATAGCCAAGACTTTGGGGAATGTACTTTGGAGTGTTTTGCTCACCTTAGCTGGGCAGTGAAGCTGAGGCCACCTCCCATGTGGAAGGTAATTTTGCCAATCCTTAATCATCCTGAGGTGGAAGATGAACATGCTTCAGAATAGAAGAGGAGAGAAACTGCTTTGTTCTGAGGGGACTGATGTGACAGGCATGGGACTGAGGTTTGCAGGGCTTGAACATTTTGCAGGTGGGATTTAAGTTGGTTCTGGCCATGCAGAGGCCTCTACGGGCCAGTCTGGGACCCCGAGGTTTGATTAGGGCCAGCTGTAAGCCCCAAAAGTACCCATTGGCCCTTGCAGGGTGAAGAACTCAACTGGAAAGATTTTTTAGCACTTAGTAGAGTTTTTATTAAATGTCATGAGCTTCCTCCCACCACCATTTTTAATAAATGGCAGAGCCATATATATAATTTTACCCTAAAGTTCAAAATGGAAGCTTCCCTATGTGGAATGCATCAGCAGTGCTATCCATTCTGCCTCCAAATAGACTAAATCTCAAGGCCATGCTGTTCCCTTTGTTTTCCACTCTGCCTTGTTCAGCTTCACTCTTACCCACAGCAGAACCCCACTCTCTCTGCTTGTTCTCTTAACTCTTCTACCCTGTTCTTTACAGAGCAACCTAATTCTTTTTCACATATAAATGAAGTCATTCCCTTCTTAACACCTTTCAGCTTTCTCAGTGTTTTCAAGATAAAGACCCAAAGATTCAGTGTATTCTGCAAGGCCAAGACTAGACTTGGAGTGCTTTGGAGAGAGTTTAACACGAGCCATAGACTCTGAGAAGGGTCACCAGGAAAACCCAGCTATGGGAACTGCGAAGTGACTGTTCAAAACGTGGGCTGCTGGGTGGGTAACAAAAGACCGTGACAGATTTCCTGGGATTCCTCTGGACGGCAAAGCAATGGAAGAATAAACTTCCTATTCCTGTGGGTGGGAGATGTCATAGGACAGTAAAGGAAATGTGATTAATCATGATGGCACAGGCTAGTAAGTTTCAGGGATTTGTCAGTGACACACCCAGCCTGGGGAAAGAAAGAGTGTTCCTATAGATCAAAGCAATCCCCTTTATCTTAGTCATACAAAGAAGAACCCAAACTTGTACAACTTACATATAATAATGTCTCTGTTTATCAAGTACCTGTTAAGAGGTTGGCTTTATGCCAGGCATTTAACATAACTTAATTACAACAACCTTATAAGATAATTATTATTATCTCCATTTTGATATATGGGAAACAAGTCTCAAAAGGTTACTAAACGTCAAATGATTAGTAAGGCACGAACTTTTGAAAATTACCCAATGACCTTTCTTCGTGACGGAAAGAGATTGATCTAATGTTTAATTAATCACCACCTGACATATCACAGATGAGTAGGGGTTTGTTTATTATCTGTCTGCCCACCACTACAATAAGAGATCCTCAAGAAGGCAGGGACTTCATTGTGTTCACTGCTGCCTTCCTAGAACATCAAACAGCATCTGGTCATAGTAAACCCCTTAAATAGGGATTTGTCCATAGACTGGAGATATGAATGAAGAAATGAATTTTGACAGCTGACTTTAATCACCCAGTTTTTCTGAACCAGGGTTTTCCAAAACTAGGAAAAATTACTGTGACTATTCATGTGTCCATAAGTGTCATTGTGTGTCGTGGGTGTTACATGTTTTTCTCATTTTCTCCACTGAAGAACTGCTATTAAAATACAACTATGCCTTATTCAACCAGAGGTTTCCATTAGCAACAAGAATTAATTAAATTATGAGTCATCAGCAGATGACATACTAAGGCAGATTATTCCCCCCACAATTATTGGTTTTTTGTTTTTTCTAATTATAAAAGTAATGTAGTAAAAAACACAAGCTAGATTTATTCATTTAAAAAAAATGGTATGTACTTTTATAAAAAATTTTTAAGATACACTTTTAGTGGAAACAACAACAAAATGAACAATAATGTTCATAATATACTTTATCCCAGGGGATAATCCTAATAATAGTTATTGAGTGCTTACTATGTGCCAGACACTATATTATATCTGCTACCTGAATTTGCTCATTGAATTCTTTTAACAACACCATGATGTTATTATTATACCTGCATTGTAACTAGTACTAATTACCCCATATTAATGTCTTTTAGTTTTTATTTTGAAATAACCCCAAAATGACAAACATTGCAACATACAAAGTGCATACCAACACATACATGTAAATTCTACATCTGTATTTACTTCCATAGTTCCATATGTTGAAAACCATGAGGTCATACTAATATCTATAATTCAATTCCTATATCAAAATTTTAATTTTCTTCTTTTTTATATTTGTATTTTTCTCCTGCATTAATGAGAAGCTTGACTCTAATCGTCATATATAAATATATATTATATATATATATATATATATGTATATATATATATATTTAGAATTTTATTGTTTGAGAGAAGATGAGAGAGAAGTGCCCAGGGCAGTCTCCACAGTTGTACATCAACAGTTGTGACATAGTTTCATTCCACACATGTGAATTCGGGGCCCCACACGGGGAAGGCACCAAACTGGGGGCCTCCCACATGGAAGGCAAGAAACTTCACCACCATCTCGATGGTTACTAGTTGCACTGCAGTTTAGCATATGGTTTTACATGGTATGGGGCCAGGAATTGAACCCCGGACCTCATGATTGTGAGGAAAGTGCTCAGCAGATGAGCTATCCTGGCATCCCCAATATATTTCTTATTGAATAGATCCCCCTGCAAATAACCATTCTCCTGTTACCCACCCCACCCCTGTCCTCATTCTTAGGTTTGTTTTCCTCATTCCACACCCCTTCCCCCATCATGGAACAACCTGTTCCTCCCGGCCAGGCTCCAACACCCCACGCCAGCACAGAGCACAGAGACCTTCCTTTGTCTGTGCCAGGCTCTCCCTATTCCACCTGAGATATGAAAGTTCCAGCCCACTCCAACACAACAGGGACAGTCCCCTTGCCCATTGGAAGATCGCCGTGAGAAAGTGGCTCCTGAGGGTCCAAAGTTTTGAAACTGGGTCAAGCTACCTATGCTAGCATCTTTAGTAGCCTATTCTTAAAACACCAGAAATATGGATGGCCACTTAGCTACTCATTTGTATGAAAATTAAACTTGAAAGGTGAAAAAAGAAACAAGAAAAAAAAAAGGAGAAAGAAAAAATAATTGCAGCAGGGAGGAAACTATTTCATGAGTTGAATCCCAAGCAGCCAAGTCACCACTGATGTCACAACTGTGTTGCCAGTTAATAATGGGCTGCTTCTTAACTGTCGGGAAATGCAAAGAGCACATCATTAAAATGTTTCTATTTTTTCCAACCTTACAATAGCAACACAGCAACAGAGTGCTGATTTCTAAAAGACAAAGGCTGTGACAAGTGTGTGCTTAAGCCAGGGGGGGGATTTGGGTTGTGAGTTTTCTTTTTTTTTAAAGATTTATTTTATTGATTTTTGACAGAGAGAAACAGAGGCAGAGAGAGACAGAGAGAAGGGGGAGGGCTCAGAGCAGTCTCCATAGTTGACATTGGTTTTCCATATAGTTTCACTCCACAGGTGGGCACAGGGCTGTGCAGGGCAGGAACTGGGCCGGGAGCCTCCAGCATAGGTCCTGGCAAGAACTGAACTGGGGGCACACCCCAGCTCAGCATGTGGGTCCGCATGGGCCAGAGCAGGGATTCGATCCTCGGTCCTCAGGGCTTCAAAGCGAGCGCTTTACCCGCTGAGCCATCCCAGCTTTCCCAAGTGTTCTTTAGAGATAGGAGGTACTAATGATATGTCCAAATTAATGCTCAAACAACCACGGGGCCCATCTCTTGAGGTGCCATTTTGAAATCGTCTGCCAGTTTCAAATGGCTCAGCAGAGCCCTGGCCTGCTGCAGGCCTGCCAGAGCATCAGGCCTTCTCTTTTCCTCGCTTGTCTTGGCTGAGGTGCTTCCAACGTGTTTCAGGAAGCAAAATGCTGGACTCACAGCAGACATGCAGGCCAGGCCTGCATTTTCCTCTGACTGCTCCTGACTCATCTGCCACAGCCAAAGCTGAAGTAAGCCCTGTTTTGTTTTGTTTTGTTTTGTTTTCTGATAGCAGGATTGCCCATTGTGCCTGAGTTGAAGGTTAACTTTTGTACTTCTCACATTCCACTGTGTTATTTCCCCCATTCCCTTGACTTCACTTTTATCTGTATATTTTCCAGCAAGCTGTTTTTTTTACCACATTCACCTCACCTTTGTTATTATTATTATTACTATTTTTTAAAATATTTTATTTATTTATTTATTTATTTATTTATTTATTTTTGACAGAGAGAGAGAGATACAGAGACAGAGAGAGAACTGAACTGGGGGAGCTCCCAGTTCAGCATATGGTTCTGCATGGGCCGGGGCCGGGATTCAATCCCTGGTCCCCGGCGCTGCTAAGTGAGCGCTTAACCCACTGAGCCATCCCGGCTTCCCCTGTTGTTATTATTAATGATTAGTTCCCTTGCCCTATACCCGTAGCTTCCTCTCTCCAAACGTTGAAAAACGGAGGTGAATGCTGTGCCTGTGGAAGATGCTGAGAGGTGGATCTTTAAAGCCAGCCCCAGTCATCTCCTTCCATCTGAGTCCACATAAGGTAGCAGCTTTCCTTTCTAGAAGCAAGTTCTCCCTAGTCAACCAGAAATGGTGTAATTTAGTTCACAACTAAAGAAATACACAGGCTGTTATGAAGCTGCATATTTCTAGGCACGTGCAACTGTCATTTTACTTCCTTAAATACGAGAGACCGTGGCTAGCAATCTTTTCCCCCATTCCCAGTTATACGGGCATACAGAAACTCAGGATTACCTACATCAGGACCAGGACAATTCTGTGCATATAAAGGTTTGAGGGGGAAGCTGGGATGGCTCAGTGAGTTAAGCACTCACCTTGCAGCTCTGAGGTCCAAGGATTGAATCCCAGCCTCGGCTTCTTCAGACCCATATGCTGAACTGGAGTGTGGCCTCCAGTTCAGTTCTCACCGGGGTGAACTTCCCATGTGGGAGTCCCACAGCCTGATTTTCATCCTTTGTGGCCCTCCTCCCACCTGTGGAATGATACTATGTTGAAAACTGAGTTTGTGCAACTATGGAAACTGCTCTGGGCCCTCATCTACCTTCTCTCTCTCTCTCTCTCTCTCTCTCTCTCTCTCTCTCTCTCTCTCTCTCTCACACACACACACACACACACACAACTTCTCTCAAAACAATAAAATAAATCTTTAGAAAAAAAATGTAACTTTCTCCAGTCCCTAGTCCTGCCTTCTTCCTATTACTACTAAGCAACGGAGTTCTAAAAATATATAAAAATCCAATTTTAGCTGCCTAAAAATGTGGAGATCTTTATGCATGTTTAATAGCATATTATAAATGATAACCTTACAGTAAAAGAAATGAGCAAAGATTCCCAAAATCAACAGTAGAGTGCCTGGCAGCAAAATATAAATTAAAATTAAAAAAAAAAGAAAAATAGGAGAGCCAGAAACAAAATACAATGTAATGTCTCAAACACATTTTCCTGATTTGTTGACAAGCTCTTTTCATCCTCCTATTTGATTTAATAATCAGACAGAAACAATCCACTGATGGTATAGGCAGACAAATTACCCTTAGACTTTAGGGCCCTCTTCCAAGGAAATGTTATGAGAAAACAAAAGGAAAAGATTTCTGCATGCAGCCCTTCCCTCAGTCCACAGCACTCTGATGTGAGGACATACTCTTGAGGTTGAGATTTAAAGGTCAAGTGGATGTTATTATTCTCTTAGTCCTTTAGTTGACTAAAAATATTAGTTGAGATAGAAGCAAGTCATGAAAAGAACTATGGTTATTTTATTAGTATGGCTGAATACATATTGCTTCAGAATGCAGTTTATTACTCAAAGCATGCCCTATTGCCCTAAAGGTATTTACACAATTTCTGACCAGAGACAGTTTCTTTATAACAATTCTTTATTAAACTTTTTATTGATATGGGCTCAACAGGGCCTTCTGTAAAGCGAACCTAGGACTTGGGGAAGTGTCTGAGACCCTAGGACTAATTTATGAGCTTACCCAAAAGGTTGATTTTCACGATGCTTCTACTTTGCTGAATTCTGGAAAGTTTCAGAAGGATTTGATAACCATACAAATTCTCAAAGAATATAACAATGGCTATCAAAAGTTTAGAATTAATTGGAAGAATTATTTTCTTTAGGATCTAATTCTTATTTACAAATCATTATTAGGGGCTTGAAATTAGGCAACAGTGTGAGTTATACTCCAGATTGGAAGCCACCCGCTTATTTGATAAGGGGTAGACAAGTTCAGGGGAATAATGTGAGAAAATGAGTTAGTCATAGAATCATTTAGCAAGAAAAGAAGAGCTCAGAGAAAATTAGAATCTAGCTTAAAAAAAAAAAAAGGATGTTTAGGGAATAGTCACATCTCCTATTCAGAGCCATGGGGTAAACAAACATATAACCAAAGCCACAGAGAACTATGAAGAAAACCTCTTCTTTCCAAAGGAGAGAGAATTTGTCTCTACAATTATGTGGGTCTTGTGGATGTAGTATAGTGACTAGCTATCTTCTGCTCTCATACAGTTCACAGTATGCATCTTGGTTTGACAAGCAACTCGAAGGAAAAATCTAAATAGATTTAGATCTAAACCTCTCAACAGGCTAATGCAAAAAAGCATTCTCACACTGAACTGGGACTCTATTTTATTAGAAGCAATCTGTATAGGCAATTTTGCAGTATATAATACAAGGGCCTTAAATATGTACATGTCTTGTGAATAGGATATTTCATTCTGGTTTAAGATAATAATCAGATTTTTTACACTTGATATCAATGAAACAAAAGGAAAGACGGAAGGAAGAAAGGAAGGAAGGAAGGAAGGAAAGAAGGAAGGAAGGAAGGAGAAAGAAAGAAAAGAAATGTCTAACAAAACTATTAATGTATTTTTTTCTCAAAATCATTAATGCTCAGTACATTAAGTACAACACCAAAAACAAAAACCAAACATACATACAGGTTACAAACCATGCCAATTATTTTCCATTTTGCAATTGTGTGTGTGTGTGTGCATATGAAAAACTACGAGGATTTGGAATATTTTTTCTAGAGGTTGTTGTTATTGTTGTTGTTTTTGTTATTTCAAAATTTTCTCTAAAGACAAAGATTTTTTTTGAAAGATATTAAGAGTAGCCAACTACCTCAAAGAGTATCATGACTCCAAGATTAAATGAAGTGACTGAAATTAAGGCACCAGTACAACGCTGTTCACACAGCATGTTCTTCAAAAATACCCTGCTTGGTCTTCTGTAATAGCTGCCTGGTTTTCAATAGGCCTGCAGCCTCAGTAAATTTGCAAAATTGTGCCAAAATGTGTTTCATCATCCCTTAATTATTTGTGCCAACTGATGGGAGCTGAAATATGGAAAACATCAAAAAGATAATCCTGAATTAATTTGTACTTGGGTTTAGAATATGACCAGACACATGTGCTTAGACATGAATGTATTTACCCCCCACTAAAACTCAGACCTGTCCTCTCGCCTCTTCTTGGCCTGGCTCCCACTTTCTCTTCTTCCTGAAAAGGTGCCCAGGAAACAAAGAAAGTCTGAGGAAGAATTGTTTGGTGATGAAGATTTGACTCTGAATTGTGGATATTTATATGTATAGATACAAAAGTATCCATATGTAATCATCCCCATATTTATGCTTCACCTACATTAGTTAATTTTTGTGTTTTTTTTATTAAAAGGGGAATTTTATTTGTGTAGAATCCTCCAGATTTGCTGAAAGTGGTGACCAATGACAACACAATTTAAGGGACCAAATGCAAAATAAAAATGTGAGGCTTCTTATTCTAAAATCACGGAGACTTCCAATATGGCAACAGCAGAGATTGCAACCAAGACCAGGGCCCTTGGAAGGTGGAGTGTGTTGTGTAAGCACAGGTCATGTGCCCAGGAAGCCAACCCTGAGTCTGGGAGATCGAATTTTAGGCTTTTCATCTATAAGCTGAAAAAATATCTTGAGAAATTTACTTCAACCTTTAAAGCTTCGGTTTTCTCATCTGTAAAATCAAAGTAATGAGTGTATAGAGTCATTCTCAAAGCTGTTGTGACAATTAAGAGCAAACATTACACAAAGTGCGTAACTTCCGGGGGTTCTCTTCGTTGTCTCCTTCCCATACTCTGCAGTTAGAGCTCACGTTCTAAAATCTAAACATGACTTGAAACTATATTTGGTTACCCATTGTCTACACAACAAAATGAAATGCGTGTTATGGCATATTAAGACCTTTACTCTTGAGGTTTTATCCGCTTCTCTAGACTTAACACCTACCACGCTCCTGCCCACATGTATCAAGGTCCAAAATATAATTTGTAATTTCACTTTTCCTCGGAGGGACTATAATTATAATAGGCATAATAATTATAATAGGCACATATTAAAAACAAGACAAGAGGACCAAAATAGAGTCACTTAGGTTAAACCCAGTGCCACCAAATCAAACCCTTAAGTAGCTTTGCTTCAGTTCTCCCAGAAATGGAATCTTAAACTTGTCAATTAGAAATCACCTGATCAGTTACTGGTGCAGTAATCTGCCTGATACACCCCTGCAATCCCTAAAACAGAGTAATCTTGTAATAACCAAACCTCTCGTTTGTCTAGCATGACCTCCTGCCTATAAAAATCTTTCATTTTATACATCTCCTGGGACCTCCTTTTATCTGCGAGATTGGATGTGCTGCCCAAATGAATTTGACTTTTGCTCAAATACACTGTTAATATTTTTAATATGCCTCGGTCTTATCTTTTAATACATATAATAAACATTTCTTTGTGCCAGGCACTGTGCTAAACACTCTGTCAGACAGAACACTTATTCTCCACTCCTGATGTTTACTCTCTTAAGAGGGGCCCGAAGAGTTATAACACTCCTTAATTACTTCTACTCTCCCCTGGCAGTTATCTCATTGGTGAGCTTGGAAGAAACTATGAGTAGTTATTTTTAATCCAGCCTCTTCCTTTCTTTGTAGCAAATCTCACAAGGAGTGTGTGTTCTCAATTGATCCCAAGCATGCTGTTAGCCCAATAGCAAGGACCTTTGCCCAGAGGGAGACCTGTTGTCTAGGACTGTTTGTGAACAGGTGGTAAGTCTGTCTATTTCTGGTGTTCAGCATCAGGAAGCCCACGCTTTCCAACGTCAGTATTTTCAGTGGTAATGTCTCCTGTCTGTCTTACTCTTGTCTATTTCTTAATTGGTTCAGAACTTGGGTGAGGAGAATGGGCATTATTTATCAAAGCTATACAAATACAGGCATACCTCATTTTCTTTGCCTCACTTTGTTGCAATTGTTATAATTGCAGATTATAACAGATGTTTCAATTTTTATAAATTGAAGGCAAGGCTCTCCACCAGCAAAAAGAGTACAACTTTCTTTAGTGTGAGCCTCACTTTATTGAGGTGGTCTGAAACCAAACTAGCAATAACTCTGAGGTATGCCTCTACCCTAATACAATCTACATCCATTTGTTCCTTTAAACTTCATAAGCATTTTTGTCACCCAATTTTTACAGGTGAGTAAGGATTAGGGATCAGGTAAATGCCAGTCAAGATCTAAACTAGGTCTATCTGATATCAAAGATAATGCTCTGAAAATGTCCCATTTTGTTTTTCTGCGTGAAAGTTCCAATGAACAATAAAAACATTCAAATTTTGGGTTGATGCTGAAAAGAAAACTAACACAGTAGTATATCCAGTTTACTTATATTCTATTTGGCAGAAAAGTAAGCCAAGCTAAACTTAAATTCAGCAAACGCTGGGTTTTATTTTAGGAAGAGCAAGCTGCAATCATAATAAAGAACTGTATTTGCAACTAACATCAATACTCATGTTACTCTATAGGTCTTTCACTACAGTCTGAAGCTACCTTTTATGATTTATAAGGTCTGAAATGTAAATAGTAAACGGTATGTTTTTGGAGGGTTCTCGTTTACAACCAAAAAACTAACAATTGTGTGTGGCATTGTTTTGTCTATTCTTTCTCAAAACATGTGCAAGACATCTCTGTGATGATGAACCCATTCTAATTTGAACATCTGACTATTGTCAACAGTCTGGGAACTCCGTACACATACCTCTTCCCATCTCTGGGAAAGTTTGACTCCCTATCCACTTGATGAAAAGAAGGAAATTTAAAACATTTGAAATAGCCAACTGCCAATTTCTGAGCAACTGAAGAATGAGCTGCCCTACCCCAGTTTCTTCATGCAGGTACCTAAATGAGGCATCAAAGTTTCACTAATACTTTAAATATCTGTGGGGATGGCAGTTGTGCTCATAAAAGAAACAACAAAAGGGTGCAGTGCCCAAGAAGTTCTAGATCTGGCAAATTTAAATGCATTCACTTACATCCAGTACTCAACCCCTTCTCCATATGGTTCTCGTTACTGTGTTTCATAAGAATTCCTACTAAAACTCCACCACAGTGCACCCCTTTTGTGGTCATAAGAATGTCAACACTAGGCAGTATTTTCTTTTTTATCATGTCTGTGTGTCTCAATATTTTACTCATCAAGATGCATTATTTTCTTCTTCATTTGTCTAATCCTACTGACTTAATGAATTATGTTTCTACCAAAAAAGCAAATAAATACTCCCAAGCATATCGCTACTTTTTCAACATGGATCTTCCTGCATTTCTCTACATATACAAGTATTACCCAATCTGATATTTCTCCCCTTTTAAATACAATTTATGCCACTCTTGATCGTCTCTGAATTGCATCTGAAAGGCAAAGAAAGCAGAAAGGGGATGAATGAAATGTGCACTCCTTGTAACCTGCAGTATTTACTGAATTTGCTTTTTTAATCACCAGCTTTGCAACACTTCAAGACATGTGTAGCAGCCAGTGTCCACTCTTTGATTGGCCCAGTGAATAATGGAAAGCCTAGAGAATCCTGGCTTGGAAAAGGCAATCAATAAAGTTAGTATGACACTTCTGTCTATTGAAGGAACTGTCCTTTCTTTGAAAGAGAAGGTTGACTGATGACAACACCAAAGAGGTTCTAGCGAACAGTTGTAAATGCAAAACATGGATTTTAGGACGTATAATACAGCATCTTGTTTACAAAAAGACTCCACTTTTATTGCCTCACTGATATTCATCTAACCTGGTGACTTCAGGGGTATTTTGCCTATTTATTTCAGTTTTTTATATTAAGTGTATTGAGATAACATTGCTTAGTAACAGTATATAAATTTCAGCTGAACAACACTGTAATTCAATATCTATGCAGTCTATCATATGCTCACAACCATAAGTCTAGTTTCCTTTCACTACTGAATATTTAACACACTTTACCCAATCATACCCCCCACCCCCACTCTCTTGCTCAGTTTTATTTTATTTTATTTTATTTGAAATGAACTGGGGGCCTCACCGCATTCGGGAAGCACACCCCAGTTCAGCATGTGGGTCCACCTGGGCCGGAACTGGGATTCAATCCTTGGTCCTCAGGGCTTCAAAGCAAGCGCTTAACCCGCTGAGCCATCCCAGCTTTCCCAAAATTACACAAACCGTTGTTTGTTTGTTTTTTGAACTGAACTAGGGACTCACCGTGTTCAGGAAGCACACCCCAGTTCAGCATGTGGTCCGCCTGGGCCGGAGCCGGGATTCGATCCTTGGTCCTCGTGGCTTCAAAGTGAGCACTTAACCCACTGAGCCATCCCAGCTGTCCCATCAGTTTTTAATTGGTAACTTGAAGCACAGAGATGTAAACAATTGGCTCAAGAACATGTAAAGTGGTGGAAGCCTGGATGGCTCAGTGGGTTAAGTGTTCATCCTGTAGCCCTAGGGTCTGAGGATAGAGACACAGTCCCAGCCCTTGTGGACCCATAAGCTGAGCTGGGGTGTGCTTCCCATGTGGGAGGGGCTCCCAGTTTGGCTCTCACCTGGCAAACTTCCCATGTGGGAGGCCCCCAGTTTGGACCCCAGCTTGTGAAAACATGCCTCCCATGCAGGAGGCCCCTACCCTGTTCCCACTCTGCACGGCTCCACACCCACCTATGTGGAATGAAACGATGTTGAGAACTGATGACATGCAACTATAGAGACTGCTCTGGGCCCTCCCCCTTCTCTCTGTCACTCTCTATCAAAAACAATAAAATAAATCTTAAAAAAAAAGAACATGTAGGGAAAAGCCGGGACGGCTCAGCGGGTTGAGCGCTCGCTTTGAGGCCATGAGGACCGAGGATCGAATCCCGGCTCCGGCCCAGGCAGGACCCACGTGCTGAACTGGGGAGTTCCCACAGTT
>PVKE010023235.1:0-24828 GCA_004027555.1 Craseonycteris thonglongyai
AGAGAGAGAGAGATACAGAGACAGAGAGAGAACTGAACTGGGGGAGCTCCCAGTTCAGCATATGGTTCCGCACAGGCCGGGGCCGGGATTCGATCCCCGGTCCCCGGCGCTGCAAAGTGAGCGCTTAACCCACTGAGCCATCCCGGCTTCCCCAAAAGAGCCCTTCTTAAGAGTGCAGGTGTGGTTGGTTGACCAGGTGTTGAGAGTGCCCTCAGTGATGCAGCCCTAGCTGGGCTGGGCGAAGTTCCAGGGAGTCAGGAGGTGTGGCCAGTGGTTTAACAAAGTTAATGCAAATTTAGTATTTATACCAGAGCCAGCCTGTGACCACCTGTCACAGGGCCTGAGAACACCGCAGCCAGCAATTGCTCCCCTTGGGCCAGTGCCTGTCCTGTGATCACCTTGCGAAACACCCCTAGAACACCTCAGCCAGCCATTGCTTGCCTTGGGCTCACACATCCCAGAAAGCTGCCCAAGAGTGTCTGCAGCACAGGTTTTAGGGCTCTGTCCGCCACCAAGATCTCCCCAGGCTGTCTCGGGCCCTCGGCTGCTCTACATTTCCCATGAGGGTGGGGCTGCTGGCCTCCCGGGGGTTTAGAGCACAGCTGGCCACGCAGTTGTAGGGGGGTGGGGTGAGATTCCAGGGAGCGATGGGGTGTGGGTGATGGTTTCTACCAAAAAATATAAATAAATAAGGACGGTGACCCTCCCACAAAGACACCCTGAGAAGAGGTTGGCCAGCACTGGGTACCTCAGGCCCTCGGGCCCCTGAGAGCTGCCCAAGAGACATGATAGGACAAATCCTGGCTTACCTCCCACCAGCAAATGCCTCTTCAGCCGCTGGGGCGTGTCTGCCTCTCTGCAAAAAGGTGTCCGCTGCCTGTAGGGCAGGGTCAGCAGCCTAGCAGTCAAGAGCGCCCACGGTGATGTCGCACCAGCTGTGCTGGGGGCCGGGTGGGGGTGTGTGTGCAGGGACCCAGAAGGTCACCAAGGGGATGTGCATGTGCCCAAAATCCACCCGGCCAATACCTATGGTTCCAGATCTGGCCTATTAGCAGAGGTCTCAATCCTGAAAAGATGGTGTCCTCCTGTGGGCTACACGTGTGTCAAGCTCCATGCCTGAACTGCGATGGCTCCTGTCCCTTCAGCCCTGGCACCAAAGCCACACAACTCAGTCTTCCCACAAATGTCCCTGGGTCCCCCAAGCTTCTGCCCCTCCACCAGAGACTAGGTGACTGTTTGCGAGTGAACAAGTCTGTGTGCAGGCTCTTTAAGAGGGAGTTGGGGTTTCCTGTCATTTTCCATCTCACTGGAAGGCACAGATAGTCCTGGCCGATTTTCAGTGCCAGAGGTTGTGGGGACTTCTCACTCTGCATAAGACCCCTGGGCTGGGAGCCCAGGGTGATGCTGGGAGCCATCCCTCTTCAGGAGGGACCACCACCACCAAGGTGTCCCTCCCAGTGTTCAACCATTATCTGTGGGTTTGGGGTCAGCCCATTTTGCATCTCTGCACTTCCTGTAGACTCAACATGGCCTCTTCTTTATATCCTTAGTTATAGGATTTCTGCTCCACTAGCCTTCAGATGACTCCCAAGGTTAGTTGTTCCAAAATTTAATTGTAATTTTGGTGTCATTCTGGCACGTAGTAGGCATAGCATTTACCTAATCTGCCATCTTGAAACTTCCCCCAAAACTCCCTTTTTCTGAATAATTTGAGAGTATGTGGCTTACCTGGTGCCCTATCACCTCTAAATACTTTAGCAAGTGTTTCCTATGAATAGGATATTTTCCTACACAACCACAGTAAAACCCTTGATATCAGGGAAATTTCATGTTACTACGACCCAATTCACAAACTCCATTTAAGAATGATCTATTGCAGGAAAGTCAGGATGGCTCAACGGGTTAAGCGCTCACTTTGCAGCCCTGGGGACCAAGAATCGAATCCCAGCCCTGGCCCCTGTGTACCCAAATGCTGAGCTGGTTTGTGGCCTCCAGTTCGGTTCTCTCTGGGGTTAGCTTCCCATGTGGAAGGCCCCTAGTTTGGCCCCCAGCTCGTAGGGGCGTGCCTCCCATGTGGGAGGCCCCCTTCCAGTTCCTGCCCTACGCCCCACACCCCACACCTGTGTGGAATGAAACACATCAAAAACTGATGACATACAACTTTAGAGATTGCTCTGGGCCCTCCTCCTTCTCTCTGTCCCTCTCTGTGTCTGTCTCTCTCTCTCTCTCTCTGTCAAAAAAACAATAAAACAAATCTTAAAAAAAAAATCTATTGCTCCAATTATGTCTTTTTAAGCAAAAGAATCCAGGCCAGGGTCCTATGGGGCATTATTTATCATGTTTTTTCAGTCTTTCAATTTGAAGTCGTTTCTCAGTCTTGACTTTTAAGACCTCAACACTTTTGAAGATTATTAGGTCAATTATTTTGTAGAATGTCCTTCAATCAGGGGTTGTCTGATGTTTCTTCATCATTTGGCGCACCTTTAATTATTATGTATCTTTGGCAGAAATATTGTACAAGTGGTGCCACCTTCTCTTCATGGCACTCTATCAGGTGGCACATGGTTTTGATTTGTCCCATTACAGGTGATGTTACCTTTAATCACCACATTAACATGGTATTAGGGAATGAATTTTGTGTCTTTCCAAATTCATATGTTGGTCCACCTCCCCCCTCCCCACTGTGATGGTAATTGGAGGGTGATGAGAAGAGAGCCCTCATGAATGAAATTAGTGGCCTTATAAGAGTCACAAGAGAGTTTGCTTGCTCTCTCTGCGCAGTCCTTAGGACTTGAATTTCTTATTCTTGTCTTATTGTTAATTGGGACAAGTTAACTGGAATGGTGAAAGTGGAAATCTTTATCTTCTTTTTGACTTTAAATGCTACTATTTCTACTGACTTTTAAATCAAAGTTCTATTATACTTGCCTGATGAAATGAGTTGGGGGTAATCTTTTTTCTCTACTCTCTAGAAAAGCCTTTATATTATTAGAACGATCTATTCCTCAAGTAAGTAGATTTGCCTGTTTAACCAGACTTGGTATTTTATTTGTGGGGCGAGAGTCCATTTCTGACATCCACCATCCAGTTCAGCAAGTCACTAATTTTATAAATGAAAGCCTATTTATAACATTCATTTTGCTAGTATAAAGACTGTATGGTGAAACCTTTGTAGTAGCTAATTCAGCTGTGTGGCTTTTAGTTTAATATTGGCTGACTACTCTCAAAGAGTAGATTTCTGGTGAAGGAAACTGATTTCTGGTGAAGGAAACTGACTTCTGCTAAAGTGGATCTTAAACAAGCTCGCTCTCTCTTTCACACACACATACACACACACACACACACACACACACACTTTATATCTTATTGTCCTTACCAAATTATTTTAAAGAAAGTTATAGCATTTTTAAAGTAAATGAATTGTCTTTGTGTGGATTCAAAATAATGTGTTTTGTGATCCCAGCCTGACTTATTTTTGACATCAAGTTACTGTCTACTCATGTGCCTCCTGACTTGCTGGAACACGAAGACATGGGGAAAAAAGCTTTCAGTGAAGCAGAGATTAGCTGTGTGAAAAAGAGGAAGAAAGAGACGTCTGTAGCAAGCCTGAGCAAGTTTCTTAGGTCTTCTCTAAGATTCAGTCCTTGATGGACAGATTGAACTTTTACTCCAAAGATAAGATCAACTTTTTGGAGGAAATGTCAAAAATGTAAGAAATCAGAATAAAACCTTTAATGATCACTCCTTCACGTAGCAGCTTTTGAATGTTTCTTACGTGGTAGGCACCATGATAAACACCAAAACAGTGAAGCATAAATATGGTTCTTGCCCTCAAGTAACTGACAGTCTGGATTGAAAAAGCTAATTAAATATGCCCAGGGTGTTAAGGGAGGTGGAGGTCAGCGTTCAAAGGCAGCTTCCTGGGAGAAGCGATGCCTCAAAGTATGGATGGTCCAGGGAAGCCGGGATGGCTCAGCAGGTTAAGCACTCACCTTATAGCCCCTGGGACCGAGGATCAAATCCCAGCCCTGGCCTGTGCGAACCCATGTGCTAAACTGGAGTGTACTTCCCATGCCAAAGGCCCCAGCTTGGTTCTCACCCTGGCCCACCTCCAGTTCGGCTCCCTGCTTGAGGGGGTGTGCCTCCCATGACCCTGCCCACCTGTGTGAAATGAAACCCAGTTGAAACTGATGATGTACAACTCTGGAGACTGTTCTGTCTCTGTCTCTCTATGTCTCTCTCTGTCTCTGTTTCTCTCTGTTTCTCTCTGTGTCAAAAACAATAAAGTAAATTCTTAAAAAATGTATGGATGGTCACATAAAGACATTGGTTTTAGTAAAAAATAAATGATGACTCAATTCCTGTTATGATGTTTGAGCTGAACTACCTAACACTCCAATCCTCTCGCTGAAGTCAACAAAAACCTTAGACAACATGGTTTTTAAAAGCCTTCCAAAAGGCATCAAAGACCTAGAAGATAGTGAAAAGTTGTAAGAATAATATCTGAGCTGAGAGAGGAATCTCCAGTGGTAAGTCCAGCATTTAGGGCTGCTTTTGCCTAAAGGGTATTTGCTGGCCCAGAAGAGGTCGCTTAATAATAAAACTTGTAGAAGATAATATAGAAGAACCTCTCCATGACCTTGCATTAACACTAAATAATTTTTAAGATTGATCCATTTGTTTATACTAAAATTAAGCACTTTTCTTCATTGAAAGACTCTGTTAAGAGAATACAAAAGGGCAGCCAGACTGGGAGACGACCTTAGCAACGAGTCCAACTCACAAAGGGGCTTATCTCTAGAATATTGAAAGAAGTGTTGCAAATATCCCAACAGAAAAATTGGCAAGAAATTGATCGTTACAGATGTAGAAACCCAGATGGCCAATAAGCATCTGAAATGATGCTCGTACTTATTAGTGATTAGGAAAATAAAAACTAAAATCACAATGGTATATACCATACTCCCCACCCGCCAGAATGACTAAAATTTTAGAAACTGACTATTCCCAGATGAAGCTCCTGAGAATTGCATGTGTTACCAATGGCAATAAATTGGAACAACCATTTTGGGAAACTGTAGCACTCTCTCCTAAAATGGGAAACACACATGCCCTGTATCCCAGCAATTCTACTCCTGGTGATATAACCCCCCCCCCCCCCCCCCCAAATATGCTCATAAGAATTAACAAAGATGTATAAGAACGTACATCATTACTTTCCCCATTAACATGTGAGCCGCTCCAGAGCAGATACCCGATCTGTTGGACCATCCCACGTGTCCAGGGCCTCAGGGGGCGTGGTCTCCTGGAAGAGGCTCAGTGACTATAGTCTGATTGAGGCCTTGTCCCTGCTGGGCCATGACTGGCAATGTGACACTTCACAGTGACCTTCCTCTTTTCTGTATTCCCATCTCTTCCTCCTGTGAATGAGCTCTAGCCCAGAAGTCTACAAATCTCCGATCTCTGGCACCGGCCTCTGACATACCACTGCAAGTGCTAGTGAGGCAGTGGATGAAGAGGACGCCTTTCACTCGCTGTCTTCCCTCTCCAAAGGAGGCACTGAAAAGACATGAAGCAGAAAGGCAAAGGGGAGTAAGCTAAGTTTAATTGAGTGTCTGCTGTATGGCAGATCTGTGATGGCCTTCCCATATTTGTTTCTCCTGTATTTAGGAAATAATTTAATTCTCAAAACAACCCTGTTAAGTGGTGGTCATTATCCATTTTTTACAGATGAGTTAACTGAGGTTTAGAAGAGGTGAGTGCTTTGCACAGGGTCACCAGATTGTGTGGCAGATGTGAGAATTCACAGCCTGCAGGGTTCCTGCCCTTCCACTCACCCTGTTGCCTCCCTAGGTCTGGTCGGATGGTGTAGGACTTGTGTAAAGAGAGTCAGCTGTGGTACTGACCTCTATCCTGAGTTTGAAAATGACTGCTACTTCCTACAGGCAGTGAGGCCTTGAGCAGGATTCTTAACTTCTCTGAGCCTCAGGTTTCTCACCCATAAATTGGGCCAATGAGACAGGACCTCCGCCATCTGGCTGGTAGTCACTCAGCCTGGGGGAGGTGTGAGTGAAGACTGCACTCAGGGCGGGTTTCCCCAGGCCAGGAATTCAAGTGTTTCATTCAGCTTTTGCCTTGTCCAGTCCCCAAGTCTGAGAGGAGGCAGCATAGTGGACGTCACAAGGACAGTTGGTTGAGAACTCCAGGGGACGATAAGAGAGTATGTGGGTCTGTACTGCCGCCACTTGACATATGTGATGTTAGTTGCACATTGTTATGGTGCACCAGACACTACAAAGTGCCCCTCCTCTGCCCCTCAGACCCCATTTCTACCATTTCAAAGTTCTCCCTTAGGTAACACCTGTCTCCTGAGTGTTGTTTGCAAGCCTTGGTTGAGGAGAGGTGGAAGGTTTCCCACATCAGGTCTCTGTTGCCTTGTCACCATTCTTACTGCCTTTAAGCTGTAATCTCTTCTATAGATTGTTGCTGGGGAAGCCAGGATGGCACAGGAGGTTAAGCACTCACTTTGCAGCCCCAGGGACCGAGGATCACATCCCGGCCCCAGCCCATGTGGATCCATATGCTGAACTGGGATGTGCTTTCCATGTGGGAGGCCCCTAATTTGGTTCTTCCTCACTTCCCAATTTGGCCCCTGGCTCAAGGGGGTGTGCCTTCCATGCAGAAGGTCCCTGGCCCAGCTCCCACCCTGTGCGGCCCCTGCCCACCTGCATGGAATGAAACCGTGTCGAAAACTAATGATGTACAACCATGGAGACTGCTCTAGGCCCTCCCCCTTCTCTCTGTCTCTCTCTGTCTCTGCCTCTCTCTGTCTCTGTCAAAAACAATAAAAAATAAATAAATCTTATAGATTGTTGCTATCATTAGCTTCCATTAGCCTCCTTCCTTCTAATGTCCTCATACTGTCCCCTCAGCCTCTTTAGACCAAAATTGTATTCATCTTTCAAAGCTCCATCACAAGCCATCTTCCCTGATCTTCTCAACCCAAGTTCAAAGCTCTTCAGTGGAAATCATGCAATGCCCTTTCCCCACCTTTATTTTGGCATTTGTACTAGAGTTCTGTGAGTTTCTCCATTTCTACACAGTGGGCCGTGAACTCCTTAAGGTCATTTGTCTCTATCACTTCCAATGTCTGGCTCTCACTAAATGCTTTGAGTGAGTGAATAAATGACTAAGGAATTGGTACATTCTTTGATGGCCTTCCCTCCTTTCCTCCACTTCTAGGCCACTTTAACTCCATAGAAACATCTCTTCTTGCCCTTTGCTCCTTTCTCTCAATTTTTCTACTAACCACTCCTTTCCTTTTTTCTTTTTTCTTTCCTTTCTCCTTTCCTTCTCTGTTTCCTTTCCTCTTCTTCTTCTCATGGACCGTGACAGTACAGATTAAGGGGATCCAGCCAGGGATGCTGTGGTGGTGGCCAAGTTACAAGCATGGGAGATTCCCAAATTCTCTAGCTAGTCTAAGTTCCTAGTACCTCCAGAGGTGGAGTACCTGGAACCACTTAGACTTCTCATGTGGAATGCATTTACTTTTAAGAATGGGCTCCTAAACCTTCTCCTCCTGTATTTTAGAGAAGATCTTGTGCAACTGCTCTTTTCTCCTGTTTGGTTCTCTATTGCTCCATTCAGAAGGTACAATCCAGGAAGAACAAGGGTGGACCTGCTCTGTGACGACCTTCACAGGAGGTGATGCCCAGAACACTGGGTCTCTGCTCAGACCAGAAATGTCCTCAGGACACTTCCTCACTGCAAATCTCTTCCTCTCCCTCCTTCCACCCCAGTTCTGAAAAAGAGATGCTTAGCTAGAACGAGGTGCTTTGAGGCTGAGCTATGAGAGATCCCTGGCAGTGACAAGCTGGCCTGTGGTCACTGCTGTCCTAACAAGTTGTGAGAGTTGACAGTAAGAGCTCAGGGAGAGTAAGAGAAGGAAGCATGTTCTAATTCCGGGAGGGGAATAGGAGAGGCATCTAATTGTCACCATAGGCAGAAAGATTAGGGACGTGGGGAAAGAGAGGGAGGAAGGGACAGAGGAGGGTGAGGGGAGACAAAGAAGGAAGAACATGAGATCATTTTTAAGAAAAAGTGCAGCAACCAGACCCGCCAGAACTAGATTTCAGTGGCCAAGAGCAGATTCAGGAAGCCATCTTGCCACTTTAGGTGAACTAGAGCTCATTATAATATTATTAGCATTGAAGTTAAGGAAAATTTCCACCACAACCTCTATCCCCCATGTCACCATGACAGTTCCAACAAAAGCCAAATAAAGACAAAAATCCCTCCTCCTGACTGAAAGGAGTGGTCCACAAGGACCGGACTAGGGACACCTAGAATGCCACCCCTATGTCTTGAATAGTTCATGTCTTCATTTAAGTGCAATACATTCCCAACCCCCACTTTTCTTTGGGACAGCTGTTCTTCTCTGAGCTGTCTTAAGAGTGTACTATCCTTCTCTGATAAATCTACTGCTTGCTTGGCTTATTCGGTGCGTCCTTGAATTCTTTCCGGTGATGATACCAAGAACCGGCAACATAATGACTGTAGAGTGTTTCATGAAACCATCTGGATTCTCTAACTCATGGGGCTGGAGTCTGACTCTAAGAACCCCCTAAAGACCTCATTCCCTGGTTCTGCTTTATTTGGGGTCTACCAGCATCTGCGAGTCTCTGCTTCTTGACAGAGGTTTTACATCCTGAGGACCTAGAACACTCAGGAGGGCGCCTAAAACCAGGGCATCAGCCTGTGTCATGGACTCAACTCATGGCCTTAACATTATGCTCTTGCTGATCCTTCCTGCCTTTTGTGTCTTCCCACAGGTTTGATTCTAGTGTTTATCCCCACTGAACCTGCTATGCCTGCCTATTCACCTTACTTCACAAACCTTGGCTCTTATCTTGGTTTCCCCAGTAGCATTCATTGCAAATCAACCAGCATTCCTTGAGCTTCCAGAGTTTCAGTCTCTGTCTTGAAGGAGATTTTCACTTTGTAGTGAAAAAGAGATCCCTCTACAGAAAGCAAATTGCAGAAAGTGGTGAGTGTTTCAGCATTTGGAGAAGGAAGGCACTAATGGAGCCTAGAGAAGGTTATATCTAAATAAATAGAGGCAAGAAGGGAAGGGCAAGCATGGGAAGTTTTCGTAGAGCTAGTATTGAGCTAGGCTTCAAGGATGGGGTGTACTTCAGGAAATTCAGATGGTGGAAGAGGGCAGTGGGCAAAGGGCAGGGTAGGCACTCTTAGGGAATCAACCAGTATGACACTATGGACCAAGCTCATGGTCAGAGAAAAAGCAAGACAGTAAGATACAAAGGAGGGCTGAAATGTTGTCATTTAGAGACTTCATGCCAAGCTCAGTAGTTTAACTTTTTACAGATAGAAGGGAGCCAGTGAAGAATTTTGAGTCAAGAAATGCCAGGTAGGGGGAGATGAGGGAGAGGGCATCAAATATATGGTGATGGAAAGAGAACTGACTCTGAGTGGTGAGCACATAATGCAACACATAGATGATGTACTGTAGGAACCTGTATAATTTTTACCAGCTAAGGCCACCCCAAAAATTTAACAATAAAAAAAAAAAAAGAAGAAGAAAGAAAAAGAAAAAGAAATGCCCATTTCTCAATCTAGGAGCCATTCTTATCCCCAATCAATCACCAGATCTATACTATAACCTCATTAGAATCTACCCAAGTCTCTCCTGCTTAGGGTCCCACAGGCTTTGTTCATGCCACCACCTCCTCTCACCTGGATCACACCACATTCCTTAACGAGTCTCTAGACTCCTAGGACCGCATTCCTAATGTCTCTGTTCCCCCCCACCAGGCAGCCATTTGTCAAAGTGAGAATCCAATTGTGTCCATTTCCTGCTCTGAGGCTCTCAGGAGCTTCTCCTTGCCCTCAGGGTATGACACAGCTGTCCCTTCCTGCCACAATACTAAATTAGCTCTAATCCTGCAATCCTTTTCTCAATGGGAGTGTCCCCTCCGTTCATTACCTGGCTGGCCCCTCCAGGCCGGTGGGTCAAGTTCCGCTCAGCTGTCAGTGTCTTGGGAATTGCAGGTCGGACGCCTCCCCTATCTGCTGGCTTCTCTTGCTCCCCAGGCTTCTTGTTGTCTTAGCAGTTCCAGGGTTGCTGTGGCCTGTTGGACTCTCTCTGCCCAGTTTGATTATAGGATCTGTGTTCCCACAGGGCAGGGACTTGCAGCTCCAGATAAAAGGGCCTCAAAATGATGAATAAATGCTCACTTTCTCTCTCCACTTACTGACTTCTTCTGGCCCCCATGGCCCCTGGACAAATGATTTCTTCCTCTTTTTCTTTTTCCATTGTCTTTCTGTCTCTAATTCTGTTCAGCGCGGTGACTGTGGTGCAGTAGAAGAGTATAAAACATTGTTTACAAATAATAGCCATGTAAAATGCTGGAGTAAAATACCAGAGTTACCAGCTCTGGGGAGGAAGACAACGATAAAATTTTATTATTTTTCTTTTATTTATTAAATTTACTATATTTTATAATAGGAAAATACATTTCTTTTCTTTCTTTCTTTCTTTTTTTCTTTTTTTAAAGAAAGGCCACTAGACCGAGACTGAAAGAGCTTGCTTTTAGTCAGAACAGAACAGTGTGTATAGTAAACTATCATGTGTCTAAAAGAAGAAAAGCACAGGAGATGCCAGGATAGCTCAGCAGGTTGAGCACTTGCTTTGCAACTGTGAGGTACTGGATGGAATCCCGGCTCTGGCCAGTGCAAACCTTTGCGTTGTACTGCGGCACAACTGGTAACCCCTGGGATGGTGGTGATAGTTCTGACCTCCCACGCAGGAGGCCCCCAGTTTGGATCCCACCCTGAGTGGCCCCACATCCACCTGTGTGAACTGAAACCATGACACAACTATGAATGTACAACTATGGAGACTGCTCTGGTCCCTCCCCTATTCTCTCTCTCTCTCACCTTTTCTCAAACAATAAAAATAAATCTTAATAAAAAAGAAAAGAAGGAAAGCACAGAAAGCATACATTTATAAACTCTCTCTGAAGGGACATATAAGACATGGAAATGTCAACCACCTCCTTGCAGAGGATGAGGAGGTCAGGGCCCAGGGAGCCAACTTTACGCCGTATCCTTAAGGACGTTTTGGATTTTGAACCATGTGAGTGTATATTACCCATGCAAAAAAATAAACAAGTAACTAAAGTGACCTCAACAGAGATGAGCTTGAATTCTAACCCAATGGATCGCTTAGCCTCACTTTTTTCATCTGTAAAATGGACAGTTTCGACCTCACAGAGTTGTTGCAAGGAGTGAATGATGCAGGAGTGCAGATGACATCCAGGATGACACCCCATGGCACCAGATCCAGGTAGGGACCAGGCCTCTGGCCTCATGATTCACGCCAGTTCTCCCTCCTCTTGTCCTCCAAATGAAGCTGTCAAGACCAAACCATGTGTCTGCCAACAGAGCCCCTGCTGGAGTGGCTGAGGTTGGCGCCCTGCCTGTTGGAACACAGCTAACAGCAGGAAGGGAAAGCCACACTTCAAGGATCTGGGCATTTCAAAGAAGCCAAACAGCTCTTTTTGTTTTCCTCCGGCTCTTCGCTTGCCAGCTAGTTCCACACATGAGAAATATTTTGGGTCAGCACTGCAGTTTTCAGCCATAACAGATGCATTTTGTTTCGTGACGACTTCCTTATAATAGCTCTGGGAAAAACTGCACTGGGCTTAGTCCCAAACCCTGCTCAAGATCCATTCATGATAGGGTCTTTGGGTAGTAATCAGAAAAGAAGTTGAACTCTCCTGCAACTCACTGGGATTCAGTCTGGAACAAAGGACTGTTTGGATGGGTTTCTAAAGGGCTGTTATCACCCTGACCTTCTAGCTGTTTGAGGCAAGAAGAGGAGCTTAATTGACCGTGTTTCTTCTGCCTGTTTAGATATTCCTGCTTTTCTCTGCAGCCCTGTGGACTTTCTCTACTGCATGGGGCTATTTATTGAGTGTTGATGAGACATGTGATGCTGAGACATGTACTTTCTTTGTTGCCTGGGATAGGGCTGTCAGCTTTGACAAATAAAAACACATGACACTCAAATAAAAATTCCAGATAAAGTGTGTATTTTTGTTTTGTTTTGGTTATGTCCCTGTTTTCATACCAACACTAAACATTATTCATTGTTGATCTGAGATTCAGATTTAATGGATGTCTTATATTTTATGTGGCAACCCTGCCTGAAAAGGACACAGGAGAATCTTCTTTAACTCTACAGAGGAAATAAGACATCCACTTCTCTTTTCTGGCCTGGTTCTATTTCTTTTCTTTTCTTTTCTTTTTTTAAGTTTTATTTTTTGTTTTTGACAGAGAGACAGAGGGAGTCAGAGACAGAGACAGAGACTAGAGGGAGGACCCAGAGCAGTCTCCATAGTTGTACGTCATCAGTCTTCAACATGGTTTTGTTCAACACAGATGGGTCGGGGCAGCGCAGGGCAGGAACTGGGCTGGGGAACTCCCATGTGGGAAGCTCACACCAGTTCAGCATATGGGTCTGCATGGGAAGGGGCCGGGATTCGATCCTCAGTCCCTGGGGCTGCAAAGCAAGTGCTGAACCCACTGACCCATCCCGACTTCCCCCTATTTCTTTTAACCAGCCCTCCAGCCCTGGGCCATGAGATCAGAACCCAAAAGGGGCAAAAACCCCAGCATGCTTGCTCTGAGCGTCATCTTTCACCCTGCCAGCACCCTGCTTCTGGAACAGTGTCTGCACCCCCGGTTCCTGCCTTACCCCAGGCTTTTCTGCAGTGGGGACCTCTCACCACCCCATACAGCCCACTCCCTCTTAGCAAGAGACCCATGTCTCCCCTGAGTGTCTTCTGTGTCCACACTGAGAAATAATTCAGCCTGACACAGGGCAGCTCCCAGAGCGCACTCTGGCCCTGACCTTTAGACTCCAGCTCTTAACAGATGCATCCAGTCCTCTTACCTGGAGTCTCCCTGCTGCCTTTGTGTCAGGATCCAGCTGAGAGAGGAACGTGGCAGAAGCACTGTCTGTCTAGATGGCTCTTTCCATGAGGCCAGTTGCTTTCATGTAGAACCTATGATCTGTAGACGTGAGTGAATTCTGAAGGCAAGAGTAAACATGCAGCCATACGGCACTCCACCCCACAAATCTCTGCTGGGCTGGGTCCGTTTGGGGCAGGTGGTGATGGGGAGGCCTTCCTGCAGTTTCATGCTGGCCCAGCAAGTGAATCCGCAGTGACATCTGGGCCAGAATCCTCAGGCGGAACCTTGTCATCTCAGAAAACAGAACTTAACGTCACCTCTGAGTCACTGCACACTGCCGGATGCCCTGCCGAGTCCCTGAGGCCAGTACTGTACCAGCCACTTTCTGCACAATCGTAATTTGTGACATGGCCCAGTGCTTTCTTTCACCGCCAGGCCACGTGAATAGGGCCGTCTTACCAGCTGGTGGTCACCAACATGGTGCCAAAGATTCTCCCCATCGGCTTTGTTGACTGCTATCTGATGTTAAGCTTCACGTTTGCTATAAACCAGAGGACAGCCAAGGGTGGGCTAAATAGAAAATAAACGGGAAAAGGTATTTTAATGAAAGAAAAAGAAGAAAAGAAAGACACCTACATCATTTATTTCCAAAGCTGCATACTTAGTTTTTACGAAATCCTCACATACTTCAATACACTTCCAACAACGCTGCACTAGTGTTTGAAATCCATCCTTAAAAAAAAAATCGGTGTTTTGTTTTTGAAACCATTTCAAAATGGTTTCAAAATGCTGCAGACTTCACTTCATCTCAGATGAAGCGCTGGCCCATCACATGCTTCGTTAGTTTCAGGAACAGGTGGAAGTCACTAGGAGCCAGGTCTGGGCTGTATGGTGGAGGCAGCAGCACTGGAAAGTCCAGGTGTGGAATCGCATCTCTTTTTGGCTGCACTTGTGCGAGGCCTGGTGTTGTTTGTTAAAGAAGTGTTTCATTTCATATTCCAACCCGTTTGGTTCTTTTTAGTGAAGTAAGAGTTTCAATATATAACATTCAGAGTTTATTGTTGTTCCTTTTCAAGAAAGACTGCAAGGACAACATATTCAGAATTCAAAAAATCAGTCCACATGACTTGCCCAGCCCAGGCCTGATGTTTTGCACCCTGAACTGAAGTCGGAACACTCTTCCATTTTGATGTGCACTGGGTGAAAAATGTAGGCAAGGCCAAGAATGATGGATAAAAGATACCATGTGACTACATAGACCTGGTTATATCCAGATGTGTTTAATGTAACAACAACAAAAATATTACAGTGGAGGCAAAATTGATTAGCCCGCCTTTATAAAATATCCAACTCTGCTATGCTTTGCTAAGGCTGCTGTAACAAAGTATCACAAATCTATTGTCTGACAGTTCTGGACACTGGAAGTCCCAAATCCCGATGTTAGTGTGGCCACATTCCCTCCGAAACCTGTAGGGAAGAATCTTTCCTCACTCCCTCCCGACTTCTGCTGGTTTGCCAGCCATCTTTGATGCCTATTGGCTTGTAGAGATGTCACTCCAACTCTTCATCTTCATGTGGCCTTCTTAGTGTCCTGTCAGCTCAATGCTGCCCACAGACAAAAACTGACTGGTTGCTAATAGAAAAAGATCTGAACACTTTACATGAAAGTCTGGATTTCTGTAGACCTGGGTAATGATGACTACAGTTTAGGCTTTACGAGAGAGTAGGTGACAGACAACCATGTCACTCACACACATGAGTGTAAATGTGTTTGTTGTATATCCTTTTCTGAGCATAAGCACAGAAAGGGGGTGCAGAAACAGGATTTGGGCACTTGAGGTAGGAGGTGAGAGGGATGACACGGTATTGAGCAGGCACGAGGAGTGGGTGATGGAAAGCCGAGAGGCAGCATTGAAGGGGAAGTGTGGGCAGTTTGGGGCAGGGTGGTTCCACCTGCAGCGCTGGACCTCAGACTCTTCCCTGCATGGCACAGGGCAGATCCCAATGCCATGCTTACCCCTCTCAGTCATCTGCACAACCTTCGGTCCCAACTTTCAAGGATGTCTTACTTCTCTGGCAATTTCCTCAGTCATTAGAAGAAGATTTTCAGGGGGTATTTTTGGACACTTTCTGATCCCTACACGTGTTGGCTAAGGAAGTGTTTGTTGCAATTCCTGGCCCTGCATATTTCCACAGGATTTCACATGGTTTCTCTGACTGTCCTCACCCCTGGAGTTAATTTGATATCCAATTTTCAGTAATATTTCTCACACATGCAATTCTTGTACTATGTAGAGAAATTTTGCTGAGAAGTGTTCCACGAATTGCTGTCTTCATTTATTTATTTTGTTTGTAGAGCACAGTGTGCAGCAATTTGTTCACATCTGTGCTCTAAGGCAACACCTCAGCTAAAATTTCTCTTTTAATTTACCCCCCAAGTTTTACTTTTCTGGTTATCAACCATGAAATCACCTGGCAGCATACATAGTTATTACAATGTTATGGACTATAATCTTTATGCCACTTTACCTTCCCATGACTATTTTGTAACTACCTATTTGTACTTCTTAATCCTTTCTTCTTTATCACCCACCCTCCCAACCCTCCTCCCAGCTGGCAACCATCAAAATGTTCTTTGTATCTATGAGTTTGTTTCTGTTTTGTTTATGTGTTTATTTTGATCATTAGATTCCACATATAAGTGAAATCATATGGCATCTGTCTTTCTCTGTCTGACTTACTCCACACGGCACAATACCCTCTAGGTCCATGCATGTTGTTGCAGATGGCAAGACTTCATCTTTTTCTTTGCTGAGTAATATTCCATTGTATATATGTACCAATTCTTTATTCAGTCATTCGTTGATGGACACCCATGTTGTGTCCACATCTTGGCTATTGTAAATAATGCTGCAATGAACATATGGATGCACATGCTCCTTCAAAGTAGTATTTTGGGTGTCTGGGTAAATACCCAGAAGTGGGATTACTGGGTCCTTATTGTCTCCTGTTATAGCCTTTGTTTTGAAGTCTATTTTGTCTGGTATAAATATTGCTACCCTATCTTGTTTGTTTTCATTTCAATGGAATATTTTTTTCTCATCCCTTACTTTCAGTCTGTGTATATCTTTTGATCTGAAGCAAGTCTTTTGTTGGCAGCATATGTAAGGGTCTTGTTTTCTTATCCGTTCAGCCACCCTATATCTTTTGATTGGAGCATTTAATCCATTTATATATAATTGTTGATAGCTATATAGTTATTGCCATTTTAAATTTTATGTTTTTCCTTCTTCTTTTTTTTCTTAAAGAAGTCCCTCTAAGATTCCTTCTAATACTGGTTTGTGGTGATAAATTTCTTTAGCTTATTGTCTGGGAAGCTCTTCATCTGTCTTTCAATTCTAAATGATAGTTTTGCTGGGCACAGTGATCTTGGAAGTAGGTCCTTGATTTTCATCAATTTGAATATTTTGTGCCATTCATTCTGGCCTGCAAAGTTTCTGTTGAGAAATCAGCTGATATTAGGGACACTCTCTTTATCAGTGACTAACTGCTTTTCTCTTGCTGCTTTTAAGAGTCCCTCTTTGTCTTTTGCACCTTTAATTATGATGTGCCTTGGTGTGGGCCTCTTTGAGTCATCTTGTCTGGGACTCTCTGTGCTTCCTTGTTCTATATGTCTAATTTTTTTTTCTTTTTTTGCCAGATTAGGAAAGTTTCCTGTCATTGTTTGTTCAAATAGGTTTTCAATACCTTGTGCTCTCTCTTCTTCTGGAACCCCAATGATGTGAATGTTGGTATGCTTGAAGTTGTCCCAGAGGCCCCTTAACCTATCCTCATTTTTAAAAATATTTTTTTCTTTTTGCTCTTCTGATTGGGTATTTTCTGCCTCTATAACTTCTAAATACCTGATTCAATCCTTTGCTTCATCTAATCTCCTGTTGATTCCATAGAGTGTATTCTTTATTTCAGTTATTATATTCTTAATTTCTGAATGGTTCTTTTAAAAATATTTTTTAAAGACTTATTTTATTGTTTGACAGAAGGTGTGAGAGAGAGAGAGAGAGACAGACAGAGAGAAGGGGGAGGACCCGGAGCAGTCTCCACCGCTGTACATCATTAGTGTGACATAGATTCATTTCACACAGGTGGGTGTGGGGCCACATGGGGTAGAACCAAACTGGGGGCCTCCCACATGGGAAGCAAGAACCTTTGCTGCCCCCCTGGCGGCCACCAGCTACACTGCAGCTCAGCATATGGGTTATGCATGGGCTAGGGATGGGGTTCAATCCCTGGACCTCGCTGTTGCAAGGCAAGTGCTCAGCCTATTGAGCTATTCCAGCACGTCCTCCTTCTTTTTATGTTTCCTCTCTATTAAAGCTCTCACTGAGTTTATCTACTTTTCTCCTAAGTTCATTGAGCAGCCCTATAACCAGTGTTTTGAAGTCTATTTCTGATAAATTGCTTGTCTCTATTTTAAGTTCTTCTTCTGGAGCTTTTTTCTGTTCTTTCATTTGGGACATGTTTCTTTGTCCAATTTTGACTGCCTCCCTTGTTGGTTCTATGTATTAGGTAGCGCTGCTATGTGTCCCAGTCTTAGTAGGGTGGCCTTATGTAGTGGGTGTACTATGGGACCCAGTGGCATGTCTCTCTGGACAGCTGAGCCAAATGCTCCAGGTGTGTCTCTTGTGTGGGTTGTGTGTGTCCTCCTGTTGTAATTGATTGAGCCTTGATTGCTGTTGGCACATCAATGAGAGGATTGACCCTCAGGCTGACTGATTATTGGCCATGACTACAGTGGAGGAGCTGTGGTTCAGGGGCTGACTCTATGGAGGCGGATTCACTTTAGCAGGGCTCTGGTGCCTGCCCTGCCTGCCCTTTGGAACCTGTCACCATGGAGGCAGCTGGATGGTGCTGCAGCTGTGTCCAAAACTGGTCACTGAGTGTGCCAGACCTGGGGCATCCTAGCAGGGGCCCTGCTCAGGGCCACCTGGGATGAGCCACAAAGCAATCCAACAGATGGCAGCCACTTGTGCTGGGCTTGCAGGTGTGTGGGAGAGGCCAAGCTGTAAACTGAAGCTGGCTTCTACTAGTGCTGGGTTGGGGAGGCTCAGCAGGAGGTATAGGACACACTGAGGTAAGATGCTCTTGGTTTGGGCTTTGAAAACCTTTGGAGATTTTAGGAAATTCTGCAGCATGAGCCAAGATAGTCTGTTTTTAGGAAAAAGTGACTGGAAGTGGCTTGGGTGGATCTGCAATTTCAGTGGGGCTGGGCCTTGGGGAGTCACTAGAGTTGGCCAAAGAGTGTTAGGCAGGTTATTGGCAATTCAAATTATGGCAGCTGCCTGAGTCTGCATTCTGGGATAGGGGAGGACTCAACAAATAAATAATGGCTTCTGCCAGCGCTTCTGTCTGGGAGAGAGCTACTCCTCCAGGTTTTGCCTGGCAGCCAAATAATTCCGTTTCTCCCCACATGTCTCTGGTGTCTTTCAAGTTGCTGCCC
The DNA here is from genome assembly GCA_004027555.1 of Craseonycteris thonglongyai. Taxonomy (NCBI): domain Eukaryota; kingdom Metazoa; phylum Chordata; class Mammalia; order Chiroptera; family Craseonycteridae; genus Craseonycteris; species Craseonycteris thonglongyai. The sequence continues at coordinate 18,494 of PVKE010023235.1, forward strand.
CTTTGCTGGAGTTCAGAGAGTGAGTTAGTAAGTTCATGAGCAGGCCCTTTAGGAAGAATGTCTGTGACTGTAGTCACTCTTGGCTCACCTAGCCACACTCACTGCTGGTTTTCATAGCCCGAGGTTGTGGGGACTTCTCTGCTTGGCTCTGGAGCCCTGGACTAGGAACCCTGTTGTGAAGCTGGGACCTCTTGTTCCTCAGGGTTGACCGCTGCAGCTGTATATCCCTCCTGATTTTTAACTGCCAAGCGCAGGTGTGGGACCAGCCCATTCCCTGTCTCCACCCTTCTGTCAGTCTCGAGGTGGCTTCTTCTGTATGTCCATAGTTGTAGGACTTCTGTCCACCTAGATTTCAGGTGATTCTGAGAGATGGTTGTTCTCTAGTTTAGTTGTAATTTTGCTGTGGTTGTGAGAGAAGGCAAACACAGCATTTACCTTCTCCGCCATCTTGACTGAAAAATTTTAAAGAAAGTTTTGTTAAAGAAATCTGAGCTAAAAAGAAGCATGCTGACATGACTGGCAAAACTGGACGCGTGCCTTATTCCCTAGACCGGTCCACTTTGTTGGGTTGATTACTCACAGTGACTGGGTTATGGGTTCTGGCTTTGCCCTAAGGAGTTTCGCAATAATAGTTCTGAGGATTAAAACAAATAAAGAAGATTGCACACATTTATACCTCTGGGTGGCTCAAAGAAAAAGGAGAAAGCAGGGTCCCCATGTCACGCTGACAAATGCACTGGAAAAAGCATGTTCCCACAGACTCTGACTAAAGGGAAGAATTATGTGTGTCAAATCTCCCGTGCCCTGTTCCTTTATTTCTACCCACCCATATTTTGCTCAGGTCTCCAAAGCAAAACTAAACTAAACTAAACAAACACAAGAGTGGCAATAGTGGCTAGCTTACAGATAGAGCGTTATGAAAGAATTCAAACTAGATTTTCAAGTCTGACTGGTTGCTCAGCCTGCTTATGCTACTTTCCAAGAGGTTAAATCAGGGATTCTCAGCCCTGGTTTGAGGACACCACCATGTGTCCTTAATTACCCAGGAGTTATTGTGAAATTCTAAAAATAAAATGACTTTAAGTCCTGGACTTTAAAATAAGCTCACATCTTCTACTCTCTAAAAGGGCACACTTAAAAAAAATTTTTTTTGAGAGAATGAGAGGGGTTCAGGTGGGAGGGTTCAGAGCAGTCTCCATAGTAACACATCATTAGTTGTGACATAAGTTTCATTCCACACAGGTGGATGTGGGGCCATGAGGAGCAGGAACCGAACCTAGTACCCCCTTCATGGGAGGTCAGAACCTTCGCCGCTGAGCCATCTTGGCAGTTACCAGTTGCACTGCAGTTCAGCACATGGTTTTGCACCAGCCGGGGCTGGGGAACTGAACCTCGGACCTCATGATTGCGAGGCAAATGCTCAACCACTGTGTTATCCAGACATCCCCTAAAAGCACCCACTCTTAGATGGGAAAGAGGTTGTGCCTATCCCAACAGGCTTGCCACGATTATCAAAATGCCACTTAATAATAATATTTGGGTAACGCTCTGGCTTTAAGACCACGATCTGAGTTAGTGACTAAATGTGTAAGTTATACAAAAGATGACTGTTCTAGCCTCAGCACTGCACTGGAGGAGGGAATAGAGACATTCCTTTTCTTTGGCAGGAAGGAAGCTCTTGCTGTGTGGTAGCTCATCTGTGAAATCTCAGTTTGTCAACAGCATGAAAAGAGGCTGGTGGCACCGGCCTGGACCACAGTAGCATTGTTTGGGTGAGGCAGTCAGGGCAATGAGGGGCACTGGGTCTGGCCTCGCCCACTGGGCTGGAGCTTGTCTGGCTGTTGAAGTCCTGGGCAGCATGAGCAACTGGCCAGGTCCAGAGGAAGGAGCCCCATCCTCATACTGTCCCTGGCCAACAGCATCAATTCAGATGAGCACCATTCTTTGTTTCACAATGGGAAGGGGAAGTCATCAAGCCCATATAACTAAGTCTGTCAAAGACCATGACTGCCAATGCTACTGTCTCTCCTCTGTAGCTCCTGGGGGTCCTGGGGAGGCCTGTGGGGGAGGAGCCCTCTCTGGAGAAGAGAATGGTGGGTGGGACCAGAGGCCAACTTAGCGAGGTCAGCTCTTCCAAGGAGCTGCTCTGGGTCTTTGCTTCAAGGTGCCCAGAGGACTCTACACTCCTTGGATTCTGCCCTATTTCCAGGTCAGGGCACCGAGCCTTAGGCCATCAGGGGAGAAGGCAGAGGGCCCTCCACTCCCCGGCCCAGTTCCTCATCCCCAGAACTGCTCCCCTCACTGCTGACAATGCAGCTTAACATCCTGCATTTGGGCCCGGTTCCTGGAAGTAACAAGGCACTTAGGGATTGAGAGAGTAATTTACCTTTTCTATGTTCTTTCACTGCAAGTGCTTCCTGGCAGTCCAAATAAGCTGCTACCATAAAGTCCTTATAGGACTGTGGCATTTACAAAGTGTTTGAGCAAATGCCATTCAGACTTCCAAACCGCCCTGTGAGGCAAACACACAGTACCATGGTTACTCCTCACAGCAGGGAAGGGTGGGTATTTGCTTTCCCATTTTGCAGATGAGAAAATACGAGGTCAGGTTAGTAATAGAAGGTCCATACTAAGATCTAGGTCTGTTCATTCCAAGCTCATACACCCCCCAGCCTGGCTGGCCACCTTTCAGTATAATTCATAGAATTGAGCTGTGTTCAGAGAAACAATGGTCTGCTCCCATGGGGCTTCCTGCAACCATAATAGGTTGATATTTATTTTATAGCAATACCATGGGAATTGAACAGAGAGACAACTTGGTTTTAAAGAAAATAAATACTGCAATGCTGGGAAAGCTCAACAGATTGAGTGCTTGCCTTGCAACTGTGAGGTCTGGGCATTTAATCCTGGTCCCAGCCCATGCAAACCTTCATGTTGTGCTGCAGTGCACAACTGGTAACCCTAGGATGGGGGTGAAGGTTCTCGCCTCCCATTTGGGGGGCCCCCAGTTCAGTTCCACACCGTGTGGTCCCACATCCACCTGTATGAAATGAAACTATGTGGAAAAAACTAATGATGTGCGACTATGAAGACTGCTCTGGGCCCTCTACCTTCTCTCTGTCTCTCTCTGTCGCTCTCTGTCTCATGTTCTCTCAAAACAATAAAATCTTTAAAAAAGAAAAGAAACACAAGATAAAATGGAAAGAAAACAATATTTATAATGGAAACACAACTTGGAGAGGTTCAGGGAGAACTTCTGCTTAATCAAGCAAAGATTCTTCCCTTCCTTTCGCCTCTGGCTTCACCCTGCTCAGTGCTGGGCCCACTCTATGAACTCCCACCTGAGGGGCTAAAATGGGTGTTATATTCATGGTTTTGATGCCCTAATAAACAGGATGGCTCAGGGGACTCCTCACACAAGAGGAACAACTAACTGAGCAAAAGACCCAAGGCAGAAGAATCCTCTGAGGAAGCTGATGGACCAGCTAGAAAAAGTTAGTGAAGAGTATAATTAATGAGGTTTGGGGTGTTTGTCTCCAGAAACTTAGTCCAAAAGGTATATTGAGTATTTAAAGAATAAATTGAAGTAGGAAACATAAAAATGCATATTATAGCAATAATTTGGGTGACGATATTGTGTGACATTCACATGTACTATATACAATTGTTCTAAATACAATTTTCCAATCCATAGGTGAAAATAATTTGGTAAATTAATAATGTTGACAATCATATCAATGGTAGATAATGAACACATAAACTCATGTAAGCTCCGATTAATAGAATTTGACATGGCTTATTTGTATTTTGGGGAGTCAGAGCTAAAGCTGTGCAAGTACATGAAGATTCACTTTATCAATTCAAGGACTGACTGTTGTATCATTTTGTATTTTACTCTGACAAAATACAAAAAATTTTAGCATAGCAAAAAATACTTAAGAAAAATGTTTATTTCTTTTACTTTCTTTGTAAAGTGATTGTTTATGGCTGTATGCTTTTAAGTTGTTAATATTTTTACCATGTATAGTTAGATATGAATTTTAAAAATTATTCATTATAGAAAATTACTGTCATTCTGTTTTCACACTGACACACAATAGCAAAAGGGATAATCTGAGATCTAGATTCTACTTCATTCCCGCAGGTGTCATACAAAGTAAATGTTTACTTTCATTTGGAAAATGTGATACACTTTAAAAATCAGATTAATACACAGATAGTTGGGAGTAACGTCAGCAGCATGGCAGCATGAGAAAACCTTCAGGTTTCTCCCCTTGAAATTACAACAATCATTTGACAAAAGACTCCCTGGACAGCTATAATTCAACAAAGGTTTCTCTGCTCAACATGCAAACACACCTGAGAGATTCACACATTGAGACATCCGAAGGTGATATATCAGAGCAAGCAGGGAAGGCAGGAGAGGAGAAGGACAGAGAGAGGGGTCACAGCCCGGTGCTTCCTGGGCCCCCATGGTTGCAATAGCAGGGAAGGGTCAGGGTACAACCCCCATTGGGAAGACCAGAGAGGAAGAAGCAGCAATCTAGCCTGAGTGGCCAGTACACATTGAGCCTGAGCCCAGGATCAGGGGCAGAAAAGTGGGGCAAAGGGTGCTGGCAGAAGATCAGCCACCATCACCAGAAAAACAAAGCCACAGAAGTGGGAGTCTGCAGCCCACCCCACCCCCTCCCATGGTCTGAACAGCACTACAAGCCTCACTTGGCAGATTGTGAAGGTGTAGAAGCAATGTTCCAGCCTAAGTGGTCTATACTCATTGCAGTTGAACCCACTGCAAAGAACACAGCCACAGACACATGAACCACTTTTCTTGCTCACCCCTCCCCTACCTATAGTGGTGGAGCCTGGTAGAGGCAGCTGTGACAACCCAGACAGGGCTGAGTGTTGGCAGTTTCTCATTACAGGAAAGAGGCACTGAGAACTCATAGGCCAAGTGCCCCATTTCTCACCATATTCTACCACAGAGGTGGTACCCTGAGACTGAGACCATTAGTTGTAAAGAGGGTACCCACTTCCTCGGGGAATATGGAATATTTCCCATGGCTGAGGTGACACTGCCCTACAGAGATGCTAGAAGTCCCAGTAGTGCAGGTTCAAGAACACAAAAACGCATGCTATATCACCACCTACTGAAAATGAATGACCTCTAGTTTCCAACCATCTGAATAATCAAAAGAAACAACTACTTTAAAGAAAGATTTGATTCCCTCACATACCCAGGCAGAAAAAGAATATATCAAGTATCATGAATAACCAATGTAACAAATTATTTCAGAAAGAAAATGAAAAATTTTCAGAAATAAACTGAAGGACTTCAAAGGCAGTAATTTAAATGGCAGAGGATTCAAGATTGCAATTCTGAAAAATCTCAATGAGAATTCAGGAAGGTAGTTCAATAAACTTAGGAACAAAATAAACAAAAGAAGCACTTTAATAAAGACACTGAAAATTCAAAAAAAAAAATCTGGAGCTGAAGAACTCAATTAATTAGATGAAGAATGAATGAGTGAAATTAAAAAACAGAACAGAATAGATGGAGAAAGAATTAGTGATATTGAAGATAGAAATCTAGAAATGACTCAAATGGAAGAAAAGAGCGAATTGAGAGAGAAAAGGAAAGAAATTTATGAAAGTTCTCTGAGGCCATTAGAAAGAACAATATAAAAATAATGGGTATACCAGAAGGAGAACTCCCCAAAGCTATGGAAAAAGCTGGACCCTCAAATCCAAGCAGCTAATGAACACCTAATTATCTCAATACAAAAAGATCTTCTCCAAGGACATAGTATTAAAGCTACCAAAAGTTAATAACAAAGAAAGAAGTCTCAAGGTTTTTGAGAAAAAGAAGAAGGCAATTTATAAAGGAAACCCCACTAGATTATCATTGGATTTTCTACTAGAAACTCTATAAGCTAGGAGAGAGTGAAATGAAGTATTTAAATTATTAAAACAGAGAAATCATCAGTCAAGAATAATGTATCCATCAAAGTTATTCTTTAAATATGAAGGGAAAATAAAGGCTTTTTCAAAACAGAAGCTGAGGGAATTTATGACCACAAGACCTGCATTTAAAGGAAATGTTGAAAGGATCTCTTCTATTTGAAACAAAAAGGCAAAAGGATACCAAACTATGAGTAATGACAAATATACAGAGCAGGAAATTGCAATTCTTGTTCACAACAGGGTATTAAAAACTTTTTTTTTTTAATTTTATTTATTTATTTATTTATTTTTTTTTTTATTGTTAAATTTAATGGGGTGACATTGGTTGGTAACAATCAGACAGTTTCCCAATGGACAACTCCACATCACATCAC